>JAFEME010000021.1:0-114017 GCA_018831755.1 Niveomyces coronatus | reverse complement strand
CAAAAAAAAAAAAAAAAAAAAAAAAAAAAAAGGAAAGGCATGCCACAAGGTTCACATCTCCCAGTTGCGAGGGCCGGAAAAAATATCGTGTTGAAAATAAATGAATTGTGATCATCGATTTTAGAGATTGCAAAGTATAGTTAGAGTTCTGTGCTCGGGCAAAATGCATCGTGGCAGTGAATTCTGTTTATTTAGCATTTGTCTTCATTGCTCCGCGCTCTGCGCATGCCTCTGCACGGGCATAGCCCATACCTCGTGTAAAACACCCCCGGCGGCCGGGCGGCACCCCCCCTTGGGCTACTGAGCAAAAGAAAGGGGTCTGTACGCCCGCCTCTAGCCCGGGGAAGGCATTCCATTCTTTTGTCAGCCTCATGACTCCGTGTCGCCCACACCGCACGCCACCACCCTCCCACCTTGATCCCCCACCAGCCCACCCGCCGTGCAACAGCCCACCCGCCCTGCTTGGCCTTGGCAGCTCTGTTCTGTTGCTGTAGTCCTGTTCCTGGCCCGGCCTTTTCTTTTACCCTGGTCGGCTACCTACCTGAAGCGAACCGCGCCGACTGATATATCCGCCTACGTATACCACACCCCCTCCTCCCCCTATCTCTAAGCCTCGCTTCTGCTTCTTCCCATCCTTCATATACTCTACAGAGTCTCACCACATTCGTTTTCATCGCTTCCTCCTCTTCTTCTTTCGAAAACTCTCGCTTTAGTCATTCACGGCACTACTCGCGTTCCAACCTGGTGTTGACCTGTCCCAACTACAGTCCACACTCTTTTTTTTTTTTTTGCTCCCCATCACCCAGACTCTGTCTCGATAAACTCGTGCAGAGTCTCATTCTTTCCTTTTCGTGAGCTTGCTGGTTTTGCCACGATTGATTTATACGTCCTTCCTTTTATCACTTCCATCTCACGACTCTAAACTCGGCCCGTCAGCCAAACGCCTGCGCCAAGTTCACTACGTTTACCAAAAGCTCTTATAACCAAACACACTACGCTCAACACCGCTTCGTGCGCTTCCCATTCATCAACATGAAGTCGACTCTTGTTCTCGTCGGCACCTATGCCGCTCTCGCCTCTGCCTTTACCCCTGGCAGACATCATTACTTTCCTCGCGCCAACAGCACCACCACTGCGGCTCCCTCTTCCCAGGACAGCGTCACCACTCTGACCGTCAAGACCACTCGCACCTCGACCATCATCAGCTGCGCCCCGACAGTCACCAACTGCCCGGCTGGCAAGCCTGAGATGTCCACCATCCCCGAGTCGGACCGCCAGACCAAGACAACTACCGAGACCATCGACCTGACCACTACCGTCTGCCCTGTCGCCGAGGCCAGCACCATTTCGCAAAAGATCATTGACCAGCACAACTCCGCCTCGGCCACTCCTACCCAGACTCCTGCGGCCCAGCCTCCCCAGACGACCGACATCATTTCTACCAAGACAATCACCTTGACTCTTGGCACTGGTGACAGACAGTCTGTTGTCCCCACCGTCATCACCACCACTATCAAGTCTACCCTCAGTGGTCCCGCTGCTGGTCCTTCTCAGACGTCCGAGTCCACCAGCACCGTCACTGCCACTTCCACTTCCACCAAGACGGTCACCGTTACCCGTCCTAAGCCCACCAGCACCGATGTGGCCGTCAAGGGCGCTGGCAACAGCCAGGCTGCTTCAGGAGATTCTACGTCTACTGCCACCGCCACCGTCACCGTGACTGTCGCACAGACAACCGTCACTGCCTCACCTTCGACCGTCTACGTTACGCTGCCCTGCGACGCTAAGCAGACTGCTGCTCCCGTCGAGACCCAGAAGGGTGGTGAGCACAAGACCTCCACTGACAATGCTACTACTCAGCCTGCCGCTCAGCCCACGTCGGCTCCTTCGTCGACTGAGTCCGTTACCACTATCGACGCTACTGTCACAGTTGTACCTTATCCCGCAAACAACGGCACCTCGACTGGTGTTGCCGGACCTTCTGGCTTCGCCCGTCTCCGCCGCTAAGCATCGTCAGAATGCAATACGTCCAACGGCGCTTCAGTGCGGAGACATGCACTGTCTTTGTCTGCTATGGTGCCCGTCTTTCTTTCTCTCTCTGTATCTATGTCTCCATCCTATAACCCAATGTTGTCTGGCGGAGTTCTGGATACAGCCCTTTTTCCTTGATTTTGGATTTTGGATTTGTGGAATGTTGAGACAAGCCAATCTAGCGAGGGGCTATCAATGTCATTGTCATATAGCGGAATATACTTTTTTTTTCATGAAATGTTATTCCCATCACTGTTGGCAACTCTGATAATTTTCCGTGATGTCTTGAATCCGTTGCTCTGGTTATTGCCCAGCTCTATGAACAACGCCTTAAACGTAAACCAGTTGCTCAAGATGCTTCGAGGTGAGAGAGATGGTAAGGTCTAGTGATTTTACTATCCAATGACTGATCCGTTCTGTAGACCATCCTCATCGAGAAGGCAGACCTCGGAAAAAAAGGTGTACATATAAAACCACCGGCTAACGCCATCAATGCAGTACTATTTACATCGTGCCAAGTTCGTTAGTTCGTAACGCGCTCTGCCTTTGCTTCATACAATCCAAAGCTCAGAGTATTTGTCCCTCCCTCCCTCCCTCCCTCCTTCTTGTGCTCTCTGAGCTTTGTATATCGTTCTCGTCATCGGCCCAAGGCAATCTGCTCGTACCGGTCGGCGCCTAGCTTCTTGGCGAGCACATGCTGCAGCGACGCGCGCGTCCGTTCCACAAGCTCGCTGATGCCGTCCGCCTGCGCCAGGTTGCCCTGGATCTTGTCGACGTTTTCGCCCAGAGTCGAAACCAGCGACTGCATCTCGGCATCACGGATATTCTGTAGACATGGAAAACAATATATCAGTCGCCGCTCCTTCTGACTGGTCGAGCGAACAAGCGCTACAGCTGGAGCCACATACCTGGAAAGGATTCGACGCCGCGCCGTCCGTCTTTTCAAACTTAAAGTCTGCCTCGTCGCCGTCGGCAAGCGTATTGTCTCGGCCGCTGCCACCGCCCTTTGGCTCCGTCGCCGTCTCCGGGGCTAGCACGTGCGCCCGGCGCAGCAGGCTGCGCTGCTCGCGGGCGCGGATGCGCACGTCGGCCTCGAGCAGACGCAGGGTCTCGTAGTCGCGCTCGAGGTCCTCCTCGAGGCGGCGGGCCTCGTCATTAAGCAGATCGACAGCGTGCAGGACCGGATCGAGCTGGCGCTCCAGCGTCTGCTTGGCGTCGAGCACCTGCTCGAAGCTGAGCTCCGTCTCGCGGCCGCCGTCCTGCTCGGCGCGGCCGCCGCGGGGCCGCCCCCGCTGAGTGCGCGTGGGCAGCGACGCCGGCGGGAAGGGCAGCGGCGCGATGCCCTTGGCGTCGTTGCCCGAGATCTTGGTGATGATGCGCTTGGTGATGAGCTGCAGCGCGGCCTCGGTCGGGGCGCGCCGGCGGGACGTCGACGCGACACCGCCGGCCGAGGACGGCGAGGCGAGCAGGCGCTGCAGGATCGGCCGGTGGGCGAGCTGCAGGATCGAGGTCAGCGCCTTGATGGAGCCGCGGCCGAGGGGGCTCCATTTCGTCTCGATAGTCGACTGGCGCACGCGTCGGGTGTACGGAGCGACGTGGGCGTAGGGCTTGTTGGGCGACGGCGGGTAGTTGCTGTTGTCCTCGTCGGCATCTGACTCTTCGCCGCCGCCCTCTTCCTCCTCTACTTCGCCTACACCGCCGCCGTCTCGTCGTCGTCGTGCTCGTGTTGCCGTCTGTTCCTCGGGCGAGGACTCGTCCTGCCGCTGTGTTGTGGCTCTCGATCTGGTGCCGCCCGACCGGCGCGCCGCCGTCTTTGCCTGCCCGCTGCGCCGCCTTGTCGATGCCGGCGGCTTGCTCTGGGCCTGTGAGGATGTCGCCTCGCCGAGGGAAGGCCGCGGCGCCGCGGCCGCGCCGTCCTGGCCGCCGATGCGGTTCCGGGCGACCTGCGGGTTGGGGCCCCGGAGCAGCGCGGCGGCGGCTGATCGCGAGTTTGGATTGTCGGTGTTGGCGGCGGCGTCGCTGTTGCTGGGCCGGCTACGCTTCGGGGCTCGGGGGTTGTTGCTCCCGTCGCCGGCGGGCGGTTGACGGGACGCGTCTTTGGACGCGTTTGACGGCCGGGCGCGCTTCCTATTAGCAACGGAGGCCTGCGATGAGGGCGTAAGTCGGGGAGCAGTCAGAAACAGGGTTTTGCATTGCCAGAAAAGAGAAGAAGAAAAAAAGACTTACCATGGCATGAGACGTGGCCCAGTTGGATGGACGACGCTCTTCGCTGTATTTCGTATGTTGGCTTGAAATGATTCGTCCGGCGGTAGCGCATCTCCAATGTGATGTCGGATGAGGTTATGCACTGTGCAGCGCACTGTATCTCAGAAACAACGGAATTAGCCGCGCTGTGCGGTCCCAGCACCTAGGTCCGGCGAATCGATTAAAGAAGTCTTGAAATTGAATAGGGAGCGGGTAGGAATTCAGTTGATAATTTAGGAAATTTTAACTAATTGAAATTTCGCATTGTTCGATGCACCATTGTAGCGTGGCGCGCACGCCAATTCTCAGGCTGGAAAGGCTTTTCTGGGCTGGGTTTCTTTCTTGGAAATTGCTTTCGGTTAAACAACTTTTCATAAGTTGACACCCTCGAATCTGCTAGCGATAGCTTGGTATGACGCACGAGATCAATACTGTTCTTTCTCTCTTCCCGTGACGGCATTTGGCCTGTTGATCCATATCGCCGTAAGATGACTGGTTTGTCCGCTGATCAGCTTCTTCTCGCCAACGGTCTTTGGTGATGAAAAGCGCAGTCATGAATATGCATAGCATTGCTCTTTAAGAATCTATCCATCAATGCTCAAAGAATAGCGAACGAGGAGGCTGCTTCATTACCAAAGCTTAGGATAGTCTCTGTAAATATGCAATGCTAGTCTGCATAATTGATTATCCGGCATACAATAATAATACATGTGTATGAAATTATCCATGTGCGCGTTCGTGCAGCTTCTCTATCATCACTCCTCCCCCGCTCCCTCACCTCACACCATCCTGTCTCCCGTCAATCACAGCGCACTAATCTGTCAGCAGGACTTGGCATATGATATGTCTTTTTTACTTTTCCTTGTTTCTGCACCAATGTCGCATTTGCGACGCGGTGACAGTCAGCAACAAATACGTCAGCATGCCTGAGCCAATGACATGGTCTGGCTGCCCGACGGCAAGCCCTCCGTAATTGCGCATGCGTCCGAGAGATTTGTTAGCCTTCCACTGGTTGACCGGTTACCATACGACCCTGATGCAGCGCCGTCAGTGTTCCTAGGCTTTCTCTGACACACGCCGTGAGGACTGTTGCCTGCAAATGTTACACATGGAGCATTGGTGCCAATCTTGAGTAGAAGCACACAGTCTCTGGAAGAACGCTTCGTTTCCGTTTCTCGACTTGGGAGTTTGTCGTCTCGACTACTCGTTCTTTAAAAAGAACATGTACCAGACAACTGGCTTCAAGATTTTATGACGCCGCTGCCAATCCCGCTACCGAGCTCCATGGGGAGCCAAGCTATCGAGGGCCAAGCCGAGCGCAATGTCAGCAGTACTATTTTATCTCAGTGGAAAAACCCAAAGGACATTCTTTCTGTCTTGTTGGGTGGCTCAGCTTGCGGGCCGTCGTGTCAGTCCCGTGGCATTCTCGTTTGGATGGGTGGCCTACGCGGCGCGTGTATTTCTCAATACATTCGGAGGTAATGATTGCGTTGAGAACTCGATTTTGCATTGTTTCTCGACACGACGTTAATTGTAGCCCTCCAGATGGTCTTCTCATGCCCGAGGCTGACTTGGACAACGTCTGTGTCATCGGTGCCAATAGCGGGCACAGTAGAACTACTTCCACATGGATACTCGGTCGCTTGTTACGTGATGAAAATGATCGCGTGGATAGGGAGATGCGTCAGGAATGTTCTCATACGTCTCACAAGGCCGCCGGAACCGCAGAGAAGCCAATTCCCAGTACAGTCGCTCGTCCCGCATGGGAAGCATTGCGACGAGCTCGGGCGCACGGCACTGTTGCTTGCGGCCGAATGTGACCAAGAAGCAACGATTGATAAGCTGCTGCAGCAGTCTACAGATACGCTGCATATTTGTGATTTGCGTGGACGAAGGGCTCTCCAAGTGGCCACCGAGCGTGGGAATCGTGACATTGTCGAGAAACTGCTCACGAACGGTGCCATGGTCAATTTGCAGGACAACGGGGGCCGCACCGCACTCCTGCTCGCGGTCGAGAACGGGCTGAAGGAGATCGTTGATCTTTTGCTCAGTCATGGAGCCAGGCCGGAGCTCTCGGATCTCAAAAGGCGCACGTCGCTTTCTATCGCCGTCGCCAATGGAGCTGAAGACATCGCAAAGATGCTGCTGAGACCCTACGTGACAAATGAAGTGAATTGTGATGGCCCGAGACTCGAGGATTGCGAAGTGCTGTTGGGTCTGGCCGTGAGAAGCGGCAACCAGCGCGTGATTGCTATCCTTGCCGGAATATTCACGAGGGACAGGAATCGAGATACAGCAACCAGACGAGCGACTCCGCCGAGTATGTATGTACCGAAGCACACGCAGGCAGGACTTTGAGACTTTATTCAGTCAATGGTTCATATGAGATACTTCTGTCTGCCATTTCTTGGTTTCCTACATCTCGTTTTTGTATCCACTCTGTTTACTCTGCTTGTTTCTCTCTAAATCCATGACTTTATGCGCGTTTTATTCTTGACGTCCATTGGTGTCGGATACATTGGTGGAAAACGCTCCCAGACACAATGCGAGTATTGTGCGCGGTGCTTACGAAGTGTCCTATGTTGGGACGTATATTCTTCTCCAGCCTGATTTCGAAAGATATGATTATCTCGCCATGTACCACTCTACCTCATTGCCGGTTGCCTAATATTGTGAGTGTCATGGATCATCCTCCGTCGGCGAGCATCTATGTGCTTTATCAGCACCACGACAGACAGATATCGCAACCGGCCGAGCAGGTCTCCTTAATACATGGTGGTCCTCGCCTCAGTGGAGGCACGGGACAGAGAGAAGAGCGAGCTCGCTGTTTGAAGATATTTGAAAGAGACGGGAGGAGGGAAGAGAAGGGTTAAAATCGACGGTACATCAGGACAATTGGCATTGATGGCTTCTCAGCCATGAACCATCACGGCGTCACTCCCCGTGTCGTCCCACCCACAAGCTAATTCATTCAGCCGACAAGACTCTGGAGGAGAACCCTGCTTGACTCTTCAAACACCACTACTAGATAGCGCGTTCAACGTCTATTCCTTGAAGTTTACCGCAACGGGCAAAGGCGCGGGCAGACGACACGGGCAGGGCTCACCCCCGTTCTCATATGGGACCCTGGTCATCTCTGCAAGAGGACGAGGAAAGATTTTAAAATTTTAATATATTAAGTTTTTATAGCTACAGACAAGCTTATTCCAGGCTACCAAGACATTTTGCTGAGATGTCCAAACAAGGGAAAACCGGAGACCCCCCGGAGGAAAACCTTGTCCGCACATCCAAGGCAACAATAAGACAGAGAGAGACAGATTGAGCCAACTCCTCACTCATGAAGCACACAAGAAGCTTTGGTAAGCAAAAAGAGAAGGAGAAAGAAAAAAAAAAGAAAGAAAAAAGAACAAAAAAGAGACAATCAAAATAAGAAAAACACAAAAAATAACAATGCTCAGCTTTTGTATTAGGGTGCAGAGGTCTTGCCAGAGCGCGGCCGGGTCGTTCCACTGCAGGATCGAGCCCCGAGCCCCGATGCGCAAGGCTCCTATTAATGAGACATGTTCGCAAGAGGTTCCCAAGAGACTTCAAGGCAGGGTGCAAGAAAAAGTCACAAAAGAACAAGTAGAAAACTGCCACCGAAAAAGGTTTCACTCATGGTCCCTCACATCCAGTGTCTCATTTCGCCATACGACTTGTGATGCACGTCGGCGGCGCGCTTCATCATCACGGTGCGCTTCGTGAGGGTCTTGGTGTGCGGGTGGACCTTGACGCAGCCGTGGACCTCCTGGAGGGAGCAGACGGGGTGGAGGGTCTTGGTGCTCATGTCGCAGAACATGCCGTCGGCGCCCACAAAGTCCGGGCCGTAGGACGTATTGGATTCGCAGAGCTCCCGGGCAACGTGAGAGGTGATGTTGGACACAATCAACTGGTTCTCCATCCACGCCGGTCGAGGCGTGTCGGAACGCTTCTGAGGTCTCTCTGTAGAGCGAGCTCTTTATCAGTACCTGCAGATATATGTGGCTTGATTATGTAGATAGGAGGAAGGGGGTTGGGGGAAGGCTCTTTTGCGCTATTCTTTTGTGTTTTCTTTTGGTGTTTTTTTTTTCCTCTTTTTTTTTCTCTTTTTTTTTCTTCTTCTTTGTTCCTCAGTAACTTACCCGAAATAGCTTCCTTCACTCCGCTAAAGATGGTGGCATCGCAAAATTTGTTGTTATTAAGTGTGTGTGCAACGTTGGCCCCGTAGGCGGACGTCTCAAACTTGAGGGAGGCGCTTTCAATGTTGGACGAGTTGTTCTGGTCGATCCAGGTGCACCGGGGCACATATGGTATGGTCATATTAACATCGAGGAAGCCGGCCCTCTCCTTCTGGGGGTACCAGCTCTGGCCGCAGGCGTAGCCAATATCGCCGGTCCATGTGCCGCCGACGGTGCCGTCATACATGCGCACGCCGACCCAGGCGATGCAGAGGCCATTCTTCCTGGCTGTGAGGCCAATGTACTCGGCGCGCTGGCCGGGGATGGACTGCCTGACGATGAAGTCATGAAAGCCGCCGGCCGCGATGTGCTTGCCCCTGGCCCTACCAAGATACTCATTGTTGACGTTCCACGCAAACACGTTCGCCAAATTGCCTTCCTATAACACCGGGACTCGCCCCATTAGTATTCATGTTTCTTCTTGGTTGGATTGTTCTTTCTGTCTTGCAACTACTGTCGCTTCACATGTCCGTACCATGTTGTGATTGTCGCCGACTTCTCCAAGGCCGACCTTGACTCGGACGTTCGCGCCCTCGGGGGGCCTGGGGCCGATATTCGCGAGGACATACCAGACCATGGCCATGGTCACGCCGACCATGCCCATAGTGCCGACGACCATGACTGCGCCTAGGATACCTACGATCTCTTGGCTATATGTATGCCTATGGCGGCTGCAATCAGCTGTCCGCCGATGCCAGAAACTGTCTTGGGTGTTTTTGCTTAGTACAAGTCGAGGGATGAAGGCGAAGAAGACCTAACTGCTTGTAAGGCAAACGTGAAGAGCCGGTTTGACGGTTGTCGAGGCAGCTGCGTTGGCAATTGCTTCCCTGAGAATCTCTCTCTCACACACACATACCCTCTCTTCGAAAATCAGGCGAAAGGGGCCTGGTATTTTATAATCATGAGGAAGCTTAGCGAGTCTGAGCTGATGTCCTCTGTCAAGCCAGGAGTACCCCTGAATGGTCTCTAGTCAAAGTCAAAATGAACAAAGTCACTAGACCGTTGTCATGATTCTACGTCTTTAGTTCGATTGCTTAATAGCATGAGCGGTCGATGACGCTACCAAAAGCATGCATGCAATCGCTAGAACTGCGCGCTGTATATTGAGTGCTGCTGGGTAGCCGCGCCTATAATGAGACTTAGGCCGGACTGAGCCGGTCGTTTCTGACCATGTCGACCACAGCCTATCAATGGCGATATAGGCTGCGTGGAACCAGACGGATGTGCCCGAGATTCGACCATTGCATGTACTAAGTGTTCGTCGGGGAAAGGCTGCGCTTCTAGTAAGGAGGGGAAATCTGAAATCTTGATGTGATGCTGGCGCTGGCCTTGTCATACAAGCAGCATTAGCCTCGTCTGGTGACGCAGCCATGTGGCCCCTGGCGTGCGGGGAAGGCAAAGCGCGTACGGCACGATGTTGCGATACGGCGTGGCGCGGTCCAGGAATCGGACGTGGGAGTCGATCGGCAGATGCTAGATGGGATTTCTGAGGGCCAGCCATGATGAGGGCACGTTTCTACTAGCAAGGGGCACATTAAGCACATGTGCTAAGGCCCCCCCCTAACTCGGCCCAGACCCTTGAGCTCAGTATATGCACGCGTGCGCCTTTACTAGGTGGTGCGCAGAGATCGAGAGCTAATGAGAGAGGGGTCAATTGCTCATCACAACAAGCCTTGATCGGGCCTATTATCGTGCACGAGCTACTGACTAAACACGGTGACTTTTTTTTTTTTTTTTCTTGTTGACGATGATGACCACCAAGGCGATCACTTCCACTCGTGCATCGCTCGTCGATTCGATAGGTGTGCGGTTGAAGGATCAAGGTAACGAATGGCCCCTTCTTGTAGGGACATTGCACAGCATGTCTATCAGCAACAATCACTTTTGCAGTCAGGCGTTGAAAGAGAGGGCGCCAAGCGCCACGTGCGCGCGCGTAATATCGATGCGGGAACGTCCAATCAGTCGACTGGATGACTAATCAAAACGGCATCGCTACACAGTTGCAACCGCCGTTCATGCAGCTACTCTACGCCACACTTTGACGCCACACCCTATCACCGCCGCCTACAGTCAAACTGGCCACCTATGTCCTTTTAAAAGCTGTCCTCCTCCAGTGTACCTGCTGCCAGGCATTGGCTAAAAAAAAAACCTGCCGCTTTGCCCCATTTCTTACCACAGCACAATCTACAGTTTTTTTTGTCCACCCCCACTGCGTACCTAAGTACTGTTCCATTCAGTTCTCGTTCTACCAGATCGCGCGTCGCGTTTCTTTTCCATCATATCCCACCTTTTTCCTTTTCTAGACCCTTTTGCTTTCCCTAGTTTTTTTTAACTATCGACTAGGACTTCCTTTCGTCCTCTATTTACTTTTCCAATCGACCTGCTCATCATCTCTTCTCCCATACCGTTTCACCTCTCTCCACTTCCTCTTGGCCGCTCAGTCTAACCAACCACAAAGGAGCTTAGTTGCCACCGGCTATCTGGCGCGACGCCCACCCCCTTTTCTGACACCTTCTCGCTCCCGCCATCACCAAGTCAAAGGACGACTCGGCCCGCGCCCGCGCACACACACGAATCACACACGCACACACGCAAATCGCCATCTCCATCTCCCAAATATGCGCTTTTCAATCGCTACTGCGGCCCTCGCGGCTGCCGTTCCCGCCCTCGCTGCTGACGCCGCCTCGGACGGCCCCCTCGGCCAGTACAAGGCCCAGTTCCAAAACTTTCTCGGCAGGTTCACCGGCTCCGTCGCCGATGCGCCCGTAGTGCCCGAGGACCCCATCCCCATAGTCGAGGCCAAGATCGGCGAGATAAACACGGCTCGTCTCACTGTTGAGAACTGGAAGGACACCCTCTATGCTCCTGTCAAGCCCGCTGCTGCGGCTCCGGAGGAGTGGTGGGTTCTCATCACTGGTCGCAACAAGACTTGCTTTGGTACGTGACGATGCCCCCGGCGATTCCGACATTTTCAAGTTTCATTTGTATCCTTTCTTAGTCGGTCTACATCTCTCCACCAAAAGTCGACGGTTTCCGCCCAGCCTGCTCCTAAATGCTAATTTGACGATGCTAGGCCACTGCGAGCAAATGGAAAAGGCATTCAACGAGACGGCCGGACGCTTCGCCGTCACTCCCAAGGCTCCTCACATGGCTATCCTGAACTGCGACGAGCAGCCGGTCCTCTGCAACGCCTGGTCCGCCAATGTCGGCGCCATTTGGGCCATTGACATGCTTCCCGCCCCCGCAGCCATCGACATCTACACTAGACGCCTCAACATGACCACCACCACCGCCGATGACATCAAAGCTCTTCGCGCTGACGGCAAGAAGTCCTTCAAGCTCCTCGACTCCTGGTTCCATCCCTTCAATGGCAAGCTTGCCGAGTTTGGTCTTTCTATTCCTTTCGGTTACGTCATGTGGGCCTTTGGGCTCGTCCCCAACTGGGCTTTCATGCTCGTTGTCTCGATGCTTAGCCGTAGCATGATGTAAGTGGACAATGTGGCGGACAAGGCCAGATACCAAAAGCATCAGCTAATGAGATCATCTTTCTAGGGGCAATCGCCTGCAGCCTCCTCAGCAACGCCGCGGTGCCCCCGCCGCCGCTCCCGCCGCCGCTGCGCAATAGTCGGACATTCTTTCTTCATCCTCGCTCCCTTTTTCTCGTCGGCCGTCTTGGTTTTCGGCGGCCCGTCGTTGTAGTTCATTTTTAATGGAGATGCTCTAGCGCATCTCTTGGCTCCTTTCAGTACATGCTTCTCTCCTCTTCTTTTGAAAAAAATGGATATGGGGTCCTCAGGTAGTGGATAATCTCCTTAGAATGGCGTCTGTCGTTGGGGCCTGGTCTTTGGTTGGGTGGGACTGTGTTTGAGCCAGGCCGGTTTCGTAGTCTCAAGACCTATTATGTCCTTGGCCGATCTCTTCGTTGGTGCGTGTTGATCGTGAGTGTTGCACGTCGATGCCGCGTTTTGCTCTCTCGTAACTTGGCAACGCTCATGCCTTCCGACTACAGGTTTTCCGCAGAGATTCCAGCTCGTCGAGTACATTGTGTACCAGTTGTTGATCTGCGAAATTACCGGTGCGCAGGTTGCTCAGGTCACCGATGGTGCGGCCAATGTCCTCCCGCAGGTCAGCCTCTTGCTGCTCGAGTTTTGCGATTTCCACCTCGAGCGCGCCCGTTGCGCCTCGAAGCTCGGGCAATATGCTTTCGAGGCTATGTTTTGTCTTTTTCGCCGCCGAGTCGTCCGCGAAGAGCTATCGTTTCCCCCTCCCCCGTCCAACGTTAGCAACATGATTTTTTTTTCAAGCGGCACACAAGCGACGACGGAGCGGGAAACAGTCAATTTTGTCTCGTATTTGCCCTAAAGAAACAAGACAGAAGAACAAGAAAAGAAGAATCAAGAAAATGGTCAACGTACAGCGCGGTCCATCTCCACCTCGCCGTCCACCTCCCAGTCCACCTCGTCGCGGCGCTGCCGGTCCACCTCCTGGCGGATCGCCGCGCCGCCGCGCCGGGCCTCGACCTCGACCGAAGCGGCGACGGCGTCGATGGCGCGGGCGCGCTGCGCCTGCAGGTCGCGGAACAGGCCGCGCAGCAGCGACGACGACGAGTCGCCCTGCTGCTGCTGGAGGGCGGGCGGGAACAGGGCGCGGAACTGGTCGAAAGTGAGGATGGCGGGGAGCGGCGCGGGCACGAGGAGGAAGCTGGTGAGAAGCTCGGCCTCTTGGCTCGGGCGGGCTGCCATGGCGAGGTCGAAGGAAGAAAACGCCGGCAAAAATAAAAAGAAAAGAGATGCGCCAAGCGAGCGGCTAAGAGGGAGAGTTTGGGGGGAGGTATGGAGAGGCTGGCGTTTGGAGGAAATCGTGTATGAGCATGAGATGATGTTAGGGCGGGCTGGTGGGGACGATGGGACGGTGGCAGGCGTCGCGCCTAGTTGTTAGTCGCGGCTAACAGAGAGGAGGAGGCGAAGAAAAGACGCGAGTCGTTGATTTCAGAATTTTAGATTTTTTTTTTTCTTGTTTTCTTCATCGTATAACAAGTGTATTGAGTCATATATAAGACTTTACGAGCAAAAGCCCCTATTCAAAAATGAGTTGTCGTGCTACATCATGCGGCAATTATGCACAATAATGACCTCGTCAATCCATGATGCCTTGACAAAAAAAGGAAAAAAGACTCACTCATATAAGATAGTGTTCATGGACCAAGGTAAGCAACCGCTTTTATTGGAGTACCTTTTGTCCTTGGTTGGCATCTGCGAATAGAATCACCCTTAATTCACACACAATGTATCGATGGCCTATAAACGCTCGTTAATGACGTTTCCGATCGATGTGGGTGAGTCTCAAAATGTGGTCCGTGCTATAATGCATATTTCCCGTTTATCCATTCGATCGTTGACCTGAAACTCAGTTTTAGAGTTCAAGTCGACCACGTTGACGAGCCAGCGTGCTACATGTTGCGGCCTGCATGGGTTTCAAGACGTCATAAATATCATTCCTGTGCTATTCTCGAATGTTCCTACATCAATCACGTCCAAGAGCCAACTATAGTGAATCATTTTCCCGTCCCTCCGCGACCTCCCACGCCGCCAGCCGCCGCAAGCTGCGCCGCCGAGAGCTGCAGCTCCGGCAGCGGCCGTCCCCTGCCCGTCGGCCAGCCTACAAACTTAATCTCCGCCAGAAAACGCAGATACTTGCCCACCTCGTTCCTGCCGATGCCGTAGCCGGAGCTCTCATCGATGCCCGTCCAGTTCTCCGCGTCTTCCTTGAGCACTCTGATGGCGTTCTGATCGTCCAGCTCGGGCGCCCGCGTGTTGACGGGCAGGTCGTTGACGCAGAAGTGGTACAGCGGCATCAGCGCGTGCTGCTCCAGGTCCTTCTCCACTCCGCCGCCGGCCGACACGTACTTTTCCAGCTCCGACTTCCACTCCGAGTAGTCCACCTCGGGCACCTTGTAGCCATAGTACTCAAGCAGCGACAGATACTCGTTCATGCGCAGCCGCGGGTGGCCCGTGACGTGCACGACGTGGATACCCTGTGGGATAGGGTTCAGCGAGGCGGCCACGACGACGCGCGCCACATGGTTGACCGGGACTGAGTTGACGGTGTTGATGATGCGCGGGCGCGTTCCCAGCTGGATGCAGCCCTTGAGCATGCGTATCAGAAAGTCGTCCGTGTTGGAGACCCCCGTCTCCGAGTCGCCTAGGATGTAGCCGGGCCGGATGACAGAGCCACAGAGCCCGCGGCGTCCGGCTTCGCGCACCAGCTGCTCTGACACCCACTTGGTCTGGCCGTACCCCGTGCCCAGACCCGTGCGACTTCCCATCAGGTCGTCAGCTTCGGACAAGGCCCCTTGGCCAGTACTCACTTGTTTCGCCGACAAGTCGACGTAGTGGTCAGTGTCGAGAACACTGGTGGAACTGACAAATGTAAAGATCTTTGGACGGCCTTCGGTGCAAAGTCTCATCGCATCCATGGTTGATTGCACATTGGCCGCCATCATGTCTTGATATCTCTTGACCCAATGAACGGTAGCACCGTTGTGAACAACCACATCCACGGTTTCGGCAAGCGTGTTCCATACACCGTCCTCAATACCCAGCTGTGGCTGAGATAGGTCGCCGACAACACAGCTCAATCTGCTTGCCCACTCATCCCTCCATAACCCGTATCCCTCGAGAGATCGGCGTAGACGCTCGAAAGCAGCCTTTTCGTCAGATGTGCCACGCACGTGAGCAACAAGTCGAAGAGAGCGGCTCGTTCGCTCAAGAACATCCTTGATGATGTATGCTCCGAGGAAGCCAGTTGCGCCAGTGAGAAATACAGTCGGGCTATTTTTGGCGCGCATCGTTGATGAGCTCGCGGAGGGGTACTGAGAAAAAAGTTCTCCCTTGAGCTCGTCCAGAGATCGAGCGTAGACAGGGTTTTCGTTTTCAGCAGCACGAGCGTCAGAGCCAGTACCAGATCTAAGCCGATCTACCTCTGCACTGAAACCGCCGAGTGTGGGATTCTCGTATAAAGCGCCGATGGGCACATTGACATTGAGCGATCTACGCAGAACTAGGAGCATCTGCTGTGCTAGGAGGCTGTGTCCGCCCAGGTCAAAAAAGTCGTTATCGGGCGTGATTGTCTTGGGATTGACACCGTCAATAATTTCACCCCACTGTGTGGCAATGTTGCGCTCGGTCTCGGTCAGCGAGTCCCATCGCTTCATGTCCTCTTCTGTAGCCTCCTCGGTCTGCTCGGCAATATCGGGAAAGGGCAAGTTAGGCTTGTCGACCTTGCCGTTGGGATTGAGTGGAAGTTTTTCGAGAACTATAAAAGTTGTAGGGACTGCATAGATGGGGAGTCTGTCCTTGAGATGATCGCGCACTTCTGTCTGCATGCGGCGAAAACGCTTGAAAAAGATTCGGGTCGGACCAAAGTCAGTACCCTCATCCTCCATGTCCTGCAGACCCGCGGTTTCGAGAAACTTGGGCCATTCATTCATCTCTGGCACAATGTAGCTCACCAGTGTTTGTTCCTCATTTCGGTTTCTTCTTACTAATGTCTTGCAGTCGCGGATCAGGCGGCTCTGGCTCAGATTGCTGTCAATGTCATTGAGCTCAATTCGAAAGCCTCGAATCTTGACTTGGTCATCGGCACGACCAGTACACTCAACATCTCCAGACTCTAGGTACTTTCCAAGATCTCCTGTGCGGTACAGTCGGTCGCGCGGACCGTTGTAGTACCTTCTCCAGGGCTCTCCCTTGGCCGCTTTCTTATCAGCCTCGGTCCAGAGACTATTGTCGACAAACCAGTTGTCGACAAACTTCTCGCCCGTCTTGGCCGGATCGCCCTTGTAGCACTCTGCCAGACCAGCAGCACGAAAGTATATCTCGCCGACCTCTCCAACTTTGCAGAGGCGGGAGGGCTCTTCGCGGTTCACAACGAGCAGCTGGACATTCTGCATACCGCGGCCAGCTGGTATGATGTCTTTTTCAAGCCTTTCGAGGTAGTCGGGTTCGATCGCGGAGGGAGGAACTTCGTAGTAGCTAACGCTACGCGATGTTTCGGTTGTTCCCAGCATGTTGACGATGAAGACATTCTCGGCCAGGCGCCGTAGGCTTCGGCAGTCTCGGGCCGTGAGGACATCTCCCACAAAGAATGCACGCTGCAGCGAAGGAAATTTTGCCGTAGCTCCACCAACAAGAATTTGACCCATGGCTGGCGTGAGGTGAGTAACAGTAGGCTCATGTTCTCTCATCCATTCGGCGAGCTTCTCATGCTGGATGTCTTCCTTAGAGGGTACCAACAGCTGGGCGCCGAGAAATAGCGGCGTGAAGATGTCTCTTTGAATTGGATCGTGGGCTATCCCGGAGAGCATGGTGAACTTGCTCTCGGAAGACAGGCCAAACCTCTCGGCCATCCAAGGGAAATACTTGGTCAGGCTATAGTGGCGGCCCAGAACACCCTTCGGTCGGCCCTCCGTGCCAGATGTGAATGAGAGTGTTGGGTTGCTATCCGGACCGACGACGACGTCTGGAAGCGCGGCAGCTCTTCCGCGCACGTGAGAGAATAGATCGTCAGCGCCGTCTTCGGAACCGGCAAGAAAACCGTCGTCGCGAATTCGTAGGGAGGGTACTTCGGTCTTGAGGCTCAGCTCTTCGTCGATATATTGACGGACAAGCGGGGCGAGAGGGCCAGCTTCATCGGTAGCTTTTCCGATATTGACGAGTGCGCATGGTTGAGCAACCTCGAGGTAGACCTTTTGTCGCGCGGGGGGATAGAGCGGGTCAAGAATGCTCATCGTAGCACCCGAGGCCTATGATTTGTCAGTCAGGAATTCACCTCAAAGGGCTGCAGCTGAAAAGGATTCGTCGATGAATGCGCGTACCAGAGTTCCCATAATGGCAACAACGAGGTCAACCGAGCGGTGTGCCCAGACCATGACGACGTCGCCATTGGTGACACCGGCCTCGTGAAGATGGTGAGCGAGGACATTCGAGGCTTCGAAGATCTGTCGGTAGGTAAACCTCCTCTCCGGAGACTCGGAGGTCTTTGTTTCTATCACACATGTGGCATCGGGCTTCTTGTTGGCGTTGGCGCAGAAGTGTTCCTGGATCGATCCGATGTAGCCAGACCAGTCGAGATCCAGGGTAGGATCCGGGAGCGGAACCATGTCGGATTGGGGGTTGTGGCAGAGAGGGGTATGAACCTATTCCAATGTAGCGTTTCTTTATTTTGCAGGTCCTTTGACCATTTCAAAGGCAGCTCCCGGTTATGAGTCTGATAGAATGCGAGGTAGAAATTGCAAGTCACGTCAACAGAGTGACCGAATTAATGGTGGGGTCTAGATTTTTCTGCTGCGAGATCGGAATGACGCCTGAAGGCTCACCCTCTAAGCTCCAGTGGGTTATAGGCTATTACAGGTCCGAGCAATCCTATCTATGGCAGTAGTCAGAGAAAAATTACAACATAAATATGGTCAAATAGGAAAAAATTCGAGGCCTACCAGGAAAAGAAAAATCAGTCATAAGTTATACAGGCGCATCTTTTTTTCTTCTTCTCAAAGGACACTCTACTGCCTAGTAGAGTTATCAGGTCAATAAATCCTAGTAGACTATGGCAAGCCTTCTGCGACTCACTCACAGCCTTGCCGACCTATTACAGGTCGCACCAGCCAATCAGCCTCAGCCAGTCCCGCAGCCTCTCTGAGCACCATCTAAAAATCGCGTCGCGTACAAAGAGAGGACAAGAGTGACAACTGGCCGCCAGGTAATAAACGCGAGCCGCCAAAGTCACGTCTGTCGCAAACTCGCTTCTGCTTTCTCATCCTTGCCAACAACAGGACAGCCACGTCTTGCGCCAACAATTAACGATTTCCGGTCATCTATTTGCAGCAGAGATTCCGTGTCTCTCGAGTCTCGCCAAGAGGTCTATCTTTACCTAACCCCCCCAAGCATTTCTCTTTTCGCAACAACTCTTTTCAGTCACCTACAAAGGCAACCCCCCCCTGCCCCTCTGGGTTGAATCGGCGAAGCAACAATTGATCTTCCCGTTTCTCGACTTTACAACCATCATTAGAGGCCATCACTCGACCTCGGTCACCATGGCTCCCGCCCGCCAGGCGCCCTCGCTGTTCAGCAAGGATGAAAAGGTCCTCTGCTTCCACATGGACATGCTCTACGAGGCCAAGATCACCGACGTAAAGGCCGCGCCCGCCGCCGCCACTACCACAGGCAGCAACGGCGGCGGCGGCAACAATGGCTGGCGCTACAAGGTGCATTACAAGGGCTGGAAGAACACCTGGGACGACTGGGTCCTCGCCGACCGCATCCGCCCCTTCGACGAGGAGCACAAGGAGCTCGCCGCCCAGCTGCACGCCCAGCTCAAGCAGAGCATGCAGAAAAACGTCAAGCCCTCGTCCCGCAAGAGCGTGCGCGGCGGCGGTCCCGGTGGCGGCGGACCGGAGTCCGGACGAGGCAGCGAGGAGCGTGGTTCCGCCGCCGCCGGCCAGGGCGGTCTACGCGGCAACCGTCGCGGCAAGGACTGGGAGCTCGAGACCGAGGATTCATTTCACAGCAAGCCGATGATAAATATTCCCGTCCCTGACCACATCCAGGCCATGCTCGTCGACGACTGGGAAAATATCACCAAGAACAACCAGCTCGTGCCCCTGCCGCACGCAAACCCCGTTACCAAGATCTTCGAGGACTACCTCGGTTTCGAGAGGCCGCATCGCGAGGAAGGGTCATCGTCCATGGACATCCTTGAAGAGGTCATTGCCGGCTTCCGTGAATACTTTGAAAAGTCCCTCGGCAGAATATTACTCTACCGGTACGTCTAAAGTCGTTCGTCTATCACTTGAAAATAGTAATAAAAAACTAACATCGCGGGACAGCTTTGAGCGTCATCAATATATGGATGTCCGGAAGCTCTGGGAGAGCCCCGAAGAGAACTCGCAGTACAAGAATGTCTGCGATGTGTATGGCGCCGAGCATCTGGCACGTCTCATTGGTAGGCATCATTCTTAACTCATCTGTAATCGGCTTGTCCCGCTCACAAGAACAACAGTCTCTCTTCCCGAACTTCTAGCACAGACAAACATGGACCAGCAGTCCGTCTCTCGTCTACGCGAAGAAATCGGCAAGTTCACAGTGTGGCTTGGCCGCAACTGTGAAAAATACTTTGTCCGCGTATATGAGTCGCCTTCTCAAGAATATATTGACAAAGCCCGTAGCTTCTGAGTTCTTTAGGCAACACTCTTCTCCTTCGGTTGGCACCCACACAACCATGTTCCGATTACTGTTTGCAGCGAGACAAAAGTCGAAAGACGCGTATGCCTATACCAGGTTTCTTTTGGTTGTGGTTTTCATCATGTTATGGAGTACGGCTTCGATATTTCTGTTGATTCTTTTTCGTTTTATTTCCCTTATCGGTGTATCTTCCTAGAGGCGCGAGCTTCTTTGCCTCAAACCTACGTTTGCTTAACGATGTATAGCACGAAATTTTAGCCAGACAACGAACATAAATTATCGGTTGCCTAAACTCTTTCAACGAGAACTCTCATACATGCGAATTGACATCTATGCTCGAAAAGTCCCATCCAGAAAAAAAAAAACGGCAATGCCAACAAACATTTGTACAGCGCCGCAGCGCAAGCCAATTATAGTACAGACCTCCTCGAATCAGCCCTAGCCCTGACCCCGTCCCTGTCGAGCACCGCTCCCATCTCATTGCTGCATGCGCGGCACCCTGCTCTCGATGTAGAACCCGGCATCCGGCGTCCGCGCGCCCTTGACGTCCCTCTTCGTCAGCGCCCTGTCCACCTCGGCCACGCGCACCAGCTCCTTGACCTTCATGATCATGCCCGCGAACTGCGGCTCGACCGGGTGGAAGACCGTCTGCATGCGCCGGCGCAGGCCCAGCGCCGCCAGCACGCCCCGCGTGCGCTCCGGCAGCCCAATGGCGCTTCTGTGCAGCGTGATGCGGAAGTACGACATTGTGGTTCCTCTCTCTTGGTCGTGGGAGGTCGAGGGTCGGGATTCCTTTTCGCTCCGTGGTGCGCGACTCGTGTATCCCGTTTCGCGCGCGGCTCCGTATTTGTTCCCCCGGGCACAGATAGGTGTCCGCGACGAGGTAGTATTTCTGAGAGATGGACCGTCGTTTCTTTTCAGGGTCGTGTAGTCGTGGGAGCTCGGAAGGCTGGCGCTGAAGTTCTTCTCAGTCCGCAGATTCCCACAGTGGCCGGCCTCTCTATTTTTCGTTGTCGCACGATTTCTCGACTTGAATCACAAAGAAGAAGAACAACAATACTTGACCGTGGTCGCCAAATGCTTGATCTCGTCCTAGGTTGTTGGCTGTCGTTCGGAGAAATTCGTATCACGGCTAGGTCACGTGTACCTCCGCAGACACCGCAACTACCCGGGAGCTCTACTTCACTCTACCAGCGGCTACACCTCCGTTGAATGATATTAATAAACTTGAATTAAACATTGGCGGTATGAATAAGCATACTGAATTGAACTAAAGCCTGTCCTCTCGCAAATAGTCTTACGTGGTAGGTATAGATCAAGTGAGCATCGGGTTGGGACTCAGCGCATGGCATGGTAGCCAATGACTTCGGGATGCAGATATCAGAGCAGCTCTTTCTGTAGAGAGCAAAAATGAGAAGGTGCATCAGAATTAGGCCCAGCTAAGTGAGGCGTTGTAGATGACATGAACTAGATGAGATACATAACTACATTGATTCATCATACACCTAGCATGCCGAGACCGCCATTGACAGCACACATCTCATGAAGTAGTTTTCCATTACTCTCTTCCCCTTATTATCTCCAACCCTCGTTTTGAACCAGAAACTAATAGCAATGTGACGCTCATAAATTCCACCGCAGCTCCATGTTTACATTTGCACCTCGACTCGGCCCTCAGCGCCGGGTCGACCCTCACGGAGATTGGGGAGCAGGTAAGTAATATCATCCCACGGGTGGCGGTAGAGGCCGGTACGTAGTCTCTTCTGGTCCAGATAGTGGGCAATAAGGCCAATGCTGCGCCCAAGAACAAACAAACCATTCAGAACACCCATGCCAAGATAATCCTCAGCCTCCTCGGGGGAGAAGGCGCCGCAGTTACGTAGGAGATCAACAAAGCAAACAGCAATGCACCCGTCAACGTTGA
Source organism: Niveomyces coronatus (assembly GCA_018831755.1). Taxonomy (NCBI): domain Eukaryota; kingdom Fungi; phylum Ascomycota; class Sordariomycetes; order Hypocreales; family Cordycipitaceae; genus Niveomyces; species Niveomyces coronatus. Next base: position 92,325 of record JAFEME010000021.1, on the reverse strand, counting down.
GAATAAGATTGTCCTTCTTCGAAGTGGTGACAGTCTCAACGGCCAGAGCATAATCAAGAAGCTTGTGACTGGGGAACTTGGCGAGAACGTACTCCTTGACGAGTTCAACACGCAAGTCAGGGTTGTTGCGTGATTTGACGCGGTGACCAATTCCAGGAATGAGCTTGTTGGCCTTGCGCATGCTGTCGACGAACTCGCGGGGGCTCAGGCCCTTGTCGAAAGCCTTGGTGAACTCCTCCGCCGCACCGTCGAGAGCACCACCAAAGCGAGAGCCGATGGTCAACAGACCAGAGACGAGGGCGCTGATGAGGTCCTTGCCGGCACGTGTGGTGATGATGGTGTTCATGGCACCGGAGACGGCAGGGCCGTGATCCGCAGTGAGCATGAGTACCATCTCAAGGAACTTGGAAGCGTAATCGGGAAGTCTACGGCGGAACCACAACAGCGACATAACGCCGCCAATGCCAATGTCCTCCTTGAACACGTCCGAGATCGGCATGCCCGCGTATAGTAGTTCTTGGCCACGATCGTCAGAGATGGTGGAGATGAAGGCAGCAGGCTTGCGGATGAGACCAAGCTCCTGGGCCCACGAGTAGTCGATGGGAATCTTGGGAACGACGGGCTCAGGCTGGGGCTCTATGACACCTTCCTTGACCAGCTTCTGGTAGAGCTGTGCGAGCACAGCAGGCATATCCTCGAAAGTGTCGGGGACGTGGAAGCCAGCGTCGCGCATAGACTTGTTCTTTGTAGCAGCGGTCTCAAGCTGAGAATTGGCTAGTGAACCAGCATGGCCAAACTGCACCTCGGTCTTGAACATGCTGGCGCAGGTTCCAATGGCCCAGGCGACGATAGGCTTCGTAATGACACCCTTCTTGACGGCATCAATCACCTTGTACTCCTCAACACCGCCAACTTCGCCAAGCAGAACAAGAATCTTGCAGGCCGGGTCGGCCTGATATCGGAGCATGTGATCGATAAAGGTGGTGCCCGGGTAACGGTCACCACCAATGGCGATGCCCTCGTAGACACCGTCTGTGTTCTGAGAGATGATGTTGTTGAGCTCGTTCGACATGCCACCGGATTTGGAGACGTATCCAACAGAGCCCTTTCGGTACAGCTTGGAAGCAACAATGTTGTCCATCATACCACCCGTGTTGCCAATCTTGAAGCTGCCTGGCTTGATCCCGCCGACAGTGGCCGGTCCGATAATGGTGACCCCCTTCTTCTGGGCGGCGTGGGCGATCTCGCGGGCGCGCTGTGCGGTCCAATTGTCAGTCTGAGGTGAGGTATCTGCGGGAGACCATCATGGCCGTCAGAACGGCGGGCCGACTTACGCGCTCAGGGACACCCTCGGCGATGATGGCAATCGTCTTGATTTGCGGGTGCTGCATCAGCTCCATAGTGGAGCTATAGACACTGCGGGAAGATGCAAAGTTGACGACGACATCGAAGTCAGGGTGCTTGGCCATGGCCTGCTCGGTCTGTTGGTAGACCGGCAGCAGCGTCTCGCTCGTGCCCCAGTACATCTTGCTGACGAACTGGCCGCCGAAAGTGTAGATGATGCCGGCAACGGAAGGGGTCTTGCGCTTGCAGATGAAATCGAAATCAAGCATGCCCTGGACAGCTCGAGGCTGCAGACCGTAAACAAAGCATCGAGTCTTGTCGTGAAATAGAGCGTGAGCGGGGAGAGGGCTCAGTGGCCGGCTGGGGGCAGCGAATCGCTGGATCTTGTCATTGGCAGACAGGCCGGCGCCGTTGCTACTACTGGTGCCTTGAGCCATTGTGAGGGTGGCTGTATTGCTGTGCGGACAAGTGAAGCCGAATTTGTTTGAAGGCAAATGGGACTAGAGCCGCTGGTGAAAAAAAGGCTTTCGAGGAGTGCTAATCGATGGGATGACTATCAGCTCTCAACTGGGACTGCAGAGGTAGGGCTGAGCTTTCAATGGAAAAGGAATAGAGGAAGGGGTGAAATGCGTGGATGTTGAAGTTGTTCGGAAGAAGTCAAGCAGGAAGAGGTATGAGAAGAAGCAGGGACAGTGAAGACCGGGAAGCTGGGGCGGAGAGCGGTAGAGAGACGAGTCTCTGGGTAGCCTCCGGTTCAACAGGTTTTGCCAGGCCCTCACTGGAGAGTTTGCGGCACCGCCTTGCTGGCTCCGAAGACAGCTAGCTGACAGCCCACCAAGATGGAGGGCCATCAAAATTTTGGTGGAGAAGAGCGAGCTGCTCCTAGTAGGCCCCTGGCGGGCGCCGGGTAACGGTACCTGGCGAGGTTGCTGAAGTGCCACTGCCAATCTCAAGTACTAGTACAAGCCGCAATCGGAGTCTATGTGGGTATCTACCGTAGGCGGCGTAGAGGGGCTGTCGTGATTTCGCAAACAGAGGCAATGTTTTTTTTTTTTTTTTTTTGCGTCCTATGAGGGAAACATCGAGCAAACCGAGTATGTGCAAATCGTAAGGTACATCATTACATGAGTAGTAAAATTCTGACCAGACTGGCTCAGAATAGTAGGCTCAAGTTTCTATTCGTCTACAGCGCGCGGCCTCGTCCTCTGCTGGTCTCCACTCAACGTCCGGGTGTACTCTACTGTACTAGGGTATCCGCAATTGACAATCTTGTTGGAAACCTGGCGGGCATTTTGGGTGAGTGACTGATTCTACGTATGTATCACCGCGTGTACTGTACATATGCACCTCCTTTTATACTGTAGCCTTTGGACCCTTATTTTTGCGTTAGTAACTTAGTAGTACAGTACGGCAGCAGTCACATAACCGGCCCAACCTTTTTCCTCTTGGCGGATGCTGAAGGAGATAGAAGCTCGCTGATCATAAGTCGTTAATCTGTTCAACGAGTTGCGTAATAAGTTTTTACGTTATGCTGTAATATCAACTGGCCATCTATAACGTAATATTCGCAAGATTTTTTTTTATCGCCGCCTGCCAGCTTCAGCAATCAGGAAACCTGCACATTGGGAAATGTAATCGGAGTTCTCATGAGCGGGATTGAGTAAAAGGCGGCGCCCGAAGCCGATGGCCAGTCTTTTCTGAGCAGAATACTCTAACTAATGTTTCTGGGCCACCAGCCCTTCTCTGCTGACCAAAACCATGTAGGCAGCCTCATCGTCAGCGGTGGCTCAAGTCACAACGCTCGTCCCAAAATTAGGCGTAACTAGCGCGTAATAAGCCAGATCGTGAGGGGCACCAGATGAGGAAATTTATTTCGTTATAAGTGAGCCCCTCGGCACCACGAGCGCCTCGCGGCCTCGTCTTTACCACTGTAGACTTTTACTACTCTTGGGTTTCTCAGCCCGAGTAATACTGCTGATAATTATAGCCGAGTTTTGCAAGACTATTGAATCCTGTCAGCTTAAGCGCTTGCCGTTGAGTGATGTACAACATGGAGCATGTACATACCTGCTATATCATCAAACCTATCGCAAGTGCTGTGTACTTGGCACGGCCAGTGATGGGAAGTTCCCCACGGAACACTCATTGATTGTAGGCGTACCTACTACTAAGGTACATACTTATACATACATGAACAATCATGTCAGCCCATCAGGTATCTTAATATGTCGTCTCATTGCCGACAACCCGTCTCGTACTCGGGACATACATTCTAGTCTGACTTTGCTTTCTATGGGCAAAACTTGTTTACAATAGTAGTATACAACGCATTTATCGTCTGCTGGACTGTGTTGTGCCTTCAAATGAAAGACCAATCATGAGTGCTCGACTGCTAGGCGCTCCCTCAGCCCCTTTCTTGGAAGCAAGTAGGCATGTACATACATACATCCAACCTCCTGACACGGCCTTGGGCTGCTTGACAGTTGGCAAATAGCCAACACCAAAAAAGCTGTCGGTCAGTCACCCAACAAATAGATGATTTCACTCTTGGCCTGCGAATGGATGCGGATAACCGGGCCTGAGTAGGCCGATCCACTTGGTGCCTCAACCGCTGGGGAAACAGTGGAAAAGTACCGGTACAAGCTCCAAAAGATCCTCGTCCCTGTATAGAGGTACTTGGATATGTCCTACGTACGAGCCTTTTAGTAGGTACCGAAAAAAATTTAATAAACGTTTTGTCTGGCGTCACTGACCGGCGACGGCTGCATACCACGAGTGCCAACCACCCTCTCAGCGTTTGACCGCCCTCCAAGCTAAAAAAAGACAGTGAGTGAGTGGCACAGTGGTGGCCCCCCGCCCTGAGGACACCAACAAGGCTTGCCAGACTTCCCCAAAAATCACTCCAAACGGCGGCGACCGTCGCCGCTCTCGGGCAGCTCCACGCTGATGGAGGCTTCCTCCCCAAATTTTGTCCACTTGTCTGTACGGTACTGTGTGCTGTGTTCTCCCCGCCTGCCTGTACCTCGTTTCTGCCATCCATCGTCCAAAATCTCCTGTCATTCTTCCACTTCTTTGCCATTGAAACACCAAAACACTGCTTCATTCGTCATCAGCCAATACTTGCGCGGACCAGGCGACTAATTCGAAGCCATATCTTCTGCAGACCCTCGACTTTTAAAGTCCACTTCTGATTCTTGTTGGTGAGTCCTGTTCCGATGCCCTGTGCACAGCGTTGGCTCTTGTCAGCTGTTATTGCCCAGCTGCCGCCGTTGCCCCTCGCGTACTGAATCTTTAATTTGCTGTGCTGTGGAAATTATTCTGACTGGAGATTTCTTTGATACTGGACAGATATCCCACCTTGGTTCCGCGACTAAACCACTTCTTTCCCCCGTTTTCGTCGAAATTCAATTTTGCCCGTAATGTCTGCAAAGTCGATATTTGAGGCCGACGGAAAGGCTATTCTCAACTACCATCTTACAAGGGCCCCTGCCATCAAGACCAGCCCTCTTCCTACGCCGACTAAACACAATGCGCCTGCTAGACTTGCCTCTCTTACATTTCCCGAGGACGCCAACGTCAACGACGTTCTCAACCAAGCCGAGGTTACCTATCCTTGGCTCCTCAAGGATGGCGCGAAATTCGTCGCAAAGCCCGATCAGCTCATCAAGCGTCGTGGGAAGAGCGGTCTTCTTGCTCTGAACAAGACCTGGCCGGAAGCGAAAGCTTGGGTTGCTGAGCGTGCCGGGAAGGAGCAAAAGGTTGAACACACAAGTGGAGTTCTCAGGCAATTTCTTGTCGAGCCATTTGTCCCTCATCCTCAAGATACTGAATACTATATCAACATCAACTCAGTTCGCGATGTAAGTGGTCGCTTTTGCTTTTTTTTTTTTGGTGGGCTTTGCGTCGAAGCTGGCCTCAGCGCCAGCCAGTTTCAACCGTCCGTGGCTACATCTATTTCAAGATTGCCTAGCTTCAAATCGTCAGTGCGATCAAAAACAGGGGGCGCCACGCAGTAGTTCTACATACATCCGAGTCGCAGAAGCCAACTTTATACCTATTGGACGAGTACGGCATGATTTTTGTGGGCTTTGTCTGGTCTGGCATAGTCTCATCGGTAACGTTGAGCCGACACGGGCGAACGGATGTCACGATGAAGAGGGCCCCCTGCAGACAGCCAGCCCTATCACGATGAATCACGGCGCGTGCCGAATCCACAGAGATCGTACCTGCATTAGTCTCGGCATGCTGTTCTTAAAATGCTGTTTCCCCGGTGCTAATTGTTTTGTTTTAGGGCGATTGGATCCTCTTCACTCACGAAGGCGGTGTCGATGTCGGCGATGTCGACGAGAAGGCGGAGAAGATTCTTATTCCGGTAGATCTTTCAGAATTCCCCAGTCATCAAGAACTTGCGGCGACCCTTCTCAAGAAGGTACCTCAAGGCGTTCACAATGTTCTGGTAGACTTCATCATGCGCCTATATGCCGTCTACGTCGACTGCCAGTTCACATACCTTGAGATCAACCCGCTCGTTGTTATCCCCAATTCTGACAAGACGTCGGCTGAGGTCCACTTCCTCGATCTTGCTGCAAAGCTCGACCAGACTGCTGATTTCGAATGTGGTGTCAAGTGGGCAATCGCTCGCTCTCCAGCTGCCCTCGGCCTGACCAACGTCGCAGCTGGCGCTGACAAGGTCAGCATCGACGCTGGTCCCCCCATGGAGTTCCCCGCCCCCTTCGGCCGCGAGCTCTCCAAGGAAGAAGCCTATATCGCCGACCTCGACGCTAAGACGGGTGCTTCGCTCAAGCTCACTGTTCTCAATCCTGCGGGCCGCATCTGGACACTGGTTGCGGGCGGTGGTGCCTCGGTTGTATATGCCGACGCCATTGCCTCTGCTGGCTTCGCCGATGAGCTCGCCAACTATGGCGAATACTCTGGTGCTCCGACCGAGTCGCAGACGTACCACTATGCCCGCACCGTGCTAGACCTCATGCTACGTGCCCCTCTCAGCGACAAGGGCAAGATTCTTTTCATTGGTGGTGGCATTGCCAACTTTACCAACGTCGCCAGCACTTTCAAGGGCGTCATTCGCGCCCTTCGCGACTTTGCCACGCAACTAAATGAGCACAAGGTTCAAATCTGGGTCCGCCGTGCCGGTCCTAACTATCAGGAGGGCCTCAAGAACATGAAGGCTGCCACTCAAGAGCTTGGTCTTGATGCCAAGGTTTTCGGCCCCGAGATGCATGTCTCCGGCATTGTTCCTCTGGCACTCGTTCCTGGCAAGTGGGAGAGCAGCAAGGTTGAGGAGTTCAAGGCGTAAGGCAAGCCTTGGAGGCGGTGAGCATCGGTAGCGAGGAAGGCGTGAGTTGATGAAGTCAAGCTTGTGCCGGCTGTCTTGGGTTTCTCTACTAAAAATAGCACATTCCATTGTATTTTGCAAGCTAGACTATAATGACGATTGAAGGTACTGGTCCCTGGCTAATTGGGGCTTTATTTCTCAAGGTGTGAAAGTAGTATTAGTAGATGTGATTGGATGAACAAATAGTGTACGTATGTGCCCCGGATATATCGTACACGGGAGCTTGGCCACGCCAACTTGACTTTTTTTTACCCCCTTTTCGAGACGTCGACAAAATGTGGAAACCTTTTGACGCCGCTCTGGTATAAGTAGCATTCAATTCGTGCGCCAGATGAGCCTCGAAGAAATGTACATTCCTAGGCAGGGAAGGTGAAGGAGAGAAACCGGTAATGAGGTCTAGAACGCTTGAAACCTCGCTGATCGGAGTATACGTGGCTGGCCGACTAAGAGGCGCGTTCTCGAATGAGGACGACGAGCCGGCCCGAACGATTTGGATGACCGGACCTTGTGAGTCTCTCTATACCTGGTATGCGGTGCCCTGGTATTTGCCTCCTTTGCCGCATCAACTGAGAGGTGGGGTAGGGAGGAGGGATATTGGTGGAAGGAAGCACTCACTGGTTAGAGTTTTGACATGTTCAAGGATGGAGGGCATGAATCGTCATCCGGCTAGTATCTTCAGTGGAGGGCAGCCATCATCACGCAGCTTCAAATCAACATGGTTCGTGGCAACAACGCAGAGCCGGTGGTGAATGTATGGACCCTCTGCCAATGTGGCTGTCACTGAGAGGTGCGCTTCGCCTCGCACGACCACAAGGGTTCTCTTACTCTCTTCTTCTTTCCTTTTGTTTTTCTTGTTTGCGGCGTCTAGGACCGGTAATAAGCAATGGGTTTTCCTTATTCTTTTAGTTTTTGCTTTTATGTTTTTGTTTGAAAGGGATGTGAAGCTATTGCGTCATGCTCGGTCTCGTGATGGTGCTGCGTGTGTGCGACGCAACGCGCTGGTCAGGCAGAAGTCGTGATGAGCGAAGAGGAGAGGGGGGGGTTGTTTCCACTGCTGCTACTTGGCTACGAATCCAATTGCTATGGATTTTCTTTTTTTTTTAAAAAAAAAATAAAAATAAAAGGCGGGAAGAGAGAAGTCACTCTTTGTGTCTTGCGGCTAATATGCTTGCTCTCTAGCACTTTTTTTTCTTCTTCTCTCTTCCCGGTCCCTATTCAGAAAAAAAAGAGTTTTTTTTCTTCAATCACCCTCCCCTTATACCTCTTTGCACATGACTTGAGAACAGACCAACAAAGGCTGCCTCGACACACACACACACCCATTCAAACCCCCTTGCATTCCGCGTCATTATTCTGTGTAACGCGACTGCTCTCTTTCTTCGCATCGTCATACCATAATTTTTCTCACAAGGTCTCCTCTTACGTCATGTTCACCTTGGTACGTTTGCATAGATGCAATAGATGTATAAATCGAGGAGGATGGAATATCCGCGGCTAACAAGCACAAGGGGGGAGGCTAGGCTGCTCCCGTGACTAGTTTTCTGCTTGTCACCGTGGAGGGGGAACTTTAAAAGCAGCTGCGCGCGCTAAACCGTGATCGCTGTCACTGCTCTGTTTGCAATCTCTCTTTTTTTTTTCATATTGATAAAAGATAAAAATCAAATGAAAAAAATAAAATAAAATAAAACACTATTTCAATTCAAAAACTTCTCTTGTTTCAAGTTTTTTTTTCCCATACCTCTTGTCATTAGTACCCCTGCGATGACGTTTTCAGGACTCTGACGAGAGAAACAACCATCATATACCACACTAGACGCCTCTCGCGAGCCAGGTCCGCCAAGGACTCGTCGTCGTCACCGCTTTGCATTTTAATCACTTTATCTTATTTTTATTCACTCGGGCCAAAAAAAAAACTCTTTTGGCTAAACCGTGAGAGTATCCTTGTCGTCGGAGCAAACAATGGGAATAAAAAAAAAGTTGCGCGTCTTGTAACCCCCCTCCTATCGATTTCCCTATCGTAGACTTACCGAGAGCCTACCAGGTAACTTGCTTGCACGGTCCTCGAGATTAGAAGACGGTCATGGTGTCTTCCCTTGTTGACCTTGATATATTGCCGTTCGGAGACAAGAGGAAACAAGCTTGAGCCAGCATTTTGTGTTATTGTTTTATTCAGAGTCTTTTACCGCTTCTTTGTTCTTCTGAATCCCTACCTTTACAGTCTTGACCATCCGTCTCCTAGTCTCACTTCTTCCCTCTTCTCTCATCGACAAAGCGGCTCAGCCCTACGCCCCTCCTTCATTCCCCTCATCACCACCAAAAAAAAAAAAGTGAATCAGAAAGATTCTCTACATAATTTTTCTTAACGCCCATCTTGTTTCCTCCCCACCCGCTTCTTTTCCTTTTACCCGCCTCCTCCACAGATCACTCAAGGTTCTTTTTTTTTTTTTTTTTTCTAAAAAACTTAATATGCACCAAAGTATCACAACAGGAGGGGGAAAAAATGATTGGCACCCTTCACCTCAGACGGGCGGCGGCGGCGGCTACTCCCTAATCCCATGATTCAACCCTCATGTGTACTTGTTGGCTTGGCTGTGTAGCCAGGCCAGGCCATTATAAAATAAGCTGCTAATCGACTCTCTTTTTCTTCTCATTCTTGTCTTTCCTTCCTAGTTAGTACTTTCCACACCACTCTCAGCTCTCTTCCCTTCTCCAAAATCAAGTCTCCTCTCCGCCTCTACTTGTCCGACAAATACGAAAAGTAACTCCGAGCTGGGCTTGCGCTTTGTCAACACCACGCCCCAACCCTCTCTCCCAGCCACACGCGCACAACACACAGCACACGCAGCTGCGCCCATATCCTCATTACGCACCGCGGTATCGGGCATAAATCAATCCGCATAATGCCATCCACAACATCCTCCTTCATGGCTACCGCTTCCCATTCCGAGCCTGTCAGCGACTGTTGCACGTACTGCTGCAGGTGTCTTGAAAATGGAACGCATGAGTACTGCCTGCCCTGCGCAACCAATCCTTGCTGCCCTAGCGTGGAGCATCATGACGACGGCAAATAAAAGTCTTCATTCGCCCTCTCTTTCATCGTTCTGCCCTACATCTCCTCCTGCCGCTATCCTCTACTCGCAACTCACTGCCGTCTTCGGAATCTTGGCGTTTGGCTTCGTACAAATTTGGGCTGTATACGCTGGTTACAAGCAATTCATAGTTTGTGCAGTATGTACCAATTCAACATCATATCAAACATCAGCAACAGACATCCTGTGCTTCTTGTCTCCCATCTCATTCTTCGTCGGCCTCATGACCCTTGTATCATCCCAACTAAGCAAATACCATTGCCAGGGCAGGAAGCGCTGCAAAGACAACCATGGGGGCGGCAAACACAGCACCGTTATCCTTGTCGCTCTTGCCACCGCTCTTATCGTCCCCCGTGGTGCTGTTGCTGCTCGAGTTGCTGTTCGGGGTCACAGACTCCTTACCGGTGTCGACGCTGAGCTTGCCCGGATAGTTGACCTCATCGTTCTTGAAAGCAACCACCTTGAGATCTTTGAGCTCACTTCCATTCTCATCGACAACCTTCTGCGACACCGTAAAGTCGCTGATGTCAACGAGCTTTCCGTTGCGCTTCGGTGTCACGCCATTCTTGATCATATCATTCGTGTTGTCAGGCGCCTTTGGCAGATCCCAGTTGGCCAGAAAGCCATCGCTTGATATCAGCTTCTTATCGCACTTGGGCGGCTCAATGTCCTTCTTCGATGCCTTCTGGGCCATGAGAGTTTTCCAATCGATCTTTTGAAGCTTGTTCTTCAGGCGGTTGTAGTCCCCAAGCAGACGAGCAGAGCTACCGTCAAGCTTGACTAGGCCATAATTCTTTTCCTCCTCCGAGTACTCATAAACGAGACCACCGGAAAAGACGGGGTTCATATCGGGACCGTACAGGGCAACCGACTCATTCCAGTAGCGGGGCTCACCTACTGGCTGGTTGCAACCATACTCGGAGAAGAAGACTGGGACAGAGGTCGAGTTGAACTTGTTTGTGAGCTCATCATATGAAGAAGATTTGTACGTAGCATCAATGCCGCACCAGCTATACGAGTTGAGACCGTAAACATCACCACGACTCACGTTGTCTTTCTCGCCCTCAATGCTGCATTGACAATAGTTCCACGTGTCGTACGTAAAGTCACGAACGTCAGCGGCCGAGTACCCTACCGGGATCGTGCGGTTCAAATTCACAGCAATGTAGGACTTCAAATCGCGCGTCACCGCGCGTATATAAGGAGTCGTAACATTAGCGGATTTCACGTCATTGATGATTTCATTGCCCGAGAAGTAGAGAAGCGTGTTGGGATAGTTCGCAAACGCTTCCACGACAGCAAAGGTGCGGTTGACATAGCCACCGAAGTAGCTCTCCCATGGGTTGTATGAGGTGATGGCCTCACCAGGTAGGGGAGAGTTGACATCGATGATCATGTACATGCCCGCCTGCATGTTGTCAGCACAGTCGAGCCATCACCAACAACAGGCCAAAGAAAGACTCACAGCGTTGAAGATGCTGGCGCATTTGTCGTGATCAAGGTAGGGATCAATATTGTAGACGCGCACTGTATTGATACCGAGGATCTGCATGAGAGCGGCATCGCGCATGCAAGCATCAGCGTCGGTCAGCGGGTCCTTGCCATCGGCGGGCTTGTACCCAGCGCTGCCACCGGGCTGGTAGCCAACACCGACAATCTGAAATTTGTTGCCCGTGTCGGGCTCGTAGAACTCGTTGCCTTTCACCTGCAGAGGCTTAACAGCCCCGACAACCGTTGCAGCGAGTGCCACAAGAGCTCTCTCTATCTGATTCACAAGACAGTCAGCCCCGCGACTCGGAGACTCAGCAGGTGAGGCGAACGGCAGGCCACCGAGAATAATAGAGGCTGGTCACGTCGGAAACCAACACCCAGCATATCATCAATCTGGCCTGCTTCACTGAGACCCCACGGCTACATACGGACGAAAAGCGTTTGACTTACAAGCATGTTGGCCTCGTAAAAAATTATTCTGAAATGGGGAAGAGAATGGTGTCGTGAAAGGGGCGCAGCAAACGTTTGGCGTGGCAGACGTGCAAACGAAAATGCGCCAAGCGTGTTGAAGTTTTCGGGAAAGAGTGACAACAAGTAAAGGAATGTGTGATGCAATATCGACACGGGCGCAACAGACACCCGAGCAAAGGCGGATGGCCAACGCAGTGGAAAGACGGGCTGGACTAAAAGTCGTTGAAGGAGGCAAACAAGAAAGAAGCGCGTAGCAGCAGGAGCGGACAGCCGAAGATGGCAGGGCAAGCGCCAGGCTCGTGCAGTACAAGCCCAGCCAGTGTAATGTGAATTAGCGTTTCGAATCCACCCAGGTACCTGTATAGAGTTTTCAGGCACCAGAAAGCCAACGCAGCTACAGGTACGTACCTCTGATAAACGCCAGAAGGACGAGCAATCGCAAGCCAAGTAACCTGCGCCAACAGTCACGACTTTGTAGCCATCGAAAAGTCATTACAAAGAGCATACTTATTGGTAAGGCAAGGCTACTACGCGCACTATTAAAAAGAAACCACATAAGGGTGAAAAACCTCGCGAGGCAAACAAACAAAACCACACATAAAATGTAGCAAATCTTGCCAAGCCAGAGACTCATGTGCCACAGTGGTAAGATACCAGAATCCCCGACACGTCCAACTTTAGACCATAATGAATCAAGAAATGCCATTCCGTCCATACACCGTTGCTGGTTCCATGAGCCCAGCATGTCGGGCTCGTCGCGTTCTAGGCATGCTTGATTGCATTTCTGCTCAACAAAAAGTCCAATGTTATGCCCCGCGTGCATGAACTAACGGAGTCAAACTTTTTTCTTTCACAAGTTATTAATTGCCCCAAAATAGAGGCACAAGGTGGCCCATATCACCCCTACCGTTGGCTTCACCGGGTCGCTGGTATACATCTACCTAGTATCCATTCATAGCCATGCGCTGGGAGCTCCGGCTGAGCTCACGATCAGCCGCAGGGCTGATGGGTCTGCTGCTGGCGCCCCCAACGTGGGCGCTGCTTTCCTTGAGTGCAAGCAACTGCTTGGCACGGAAAGTCTCGTAATGAATCTGGGACGTGGTCTCGATGAGATCCTGGAGGTGAGTTCGCAGAAGAAAGTTGCGTAGATAAACAAATTCGCAGTGGTTCTCGTCCTCAACGTTGATGACACCCCAACGGTTCTGGCGACCGCGGACCTGCTGCCCATTGACAATAATGGACTTTTCGGAGCCGACAACAGCAAAAGGAACGAGTCCCTGGAACGCATAAATAGTCAGTATGATTCACATGAAATGTCGAGTATAGGTCGGCTACGAACCTTGATTTGGTTGTTGAGGGCACGCTCCTCCTCATCAAACTCGTCATTATCATAGGGATACATCTTCAGATTATGGAAAGCAAATTCCTCCTTGATCCGTTCCTTGAAGGCTTGGCGCTCCTCTGTTGTGAGGGTGTCGGCCTTGGCGATGACGGGCACAACGTTGACAACGTCAGAGAGCTTCTTCAAGACAACGATGTCAATGGGCTTCAGCGAGTGGCCAGAGGGCTGAATGAAGAACAGGCAGCAGTGGATGCGAGTATCCTGGATGTAGCGCTCACGCTGAGCAGTCAGCTCCTTGCGAAGGTAAGCGGAGTGCTGATCCTTGATGTATTTGACAATGGGGTCCCAGCAACGGTCGTTATTGACAAGATCGCCATAGCCAGGCGTGTCAACGATGTTGAGTCGCAGACGAACGCCATTTTCCTCAATGATGTGAGAATCAGCCTGAATCTCGGTTGTGGATCGAATGGGCTCCTCCGGCTGAAGACGACCTTTAGAATCGATCAAATGCGAGGCAAAAATGGTGTTGATCAGAGTCGATTTTCCCAGGCCGGTTTGTCCTAGTTTCGGAAAGGACGCGAGTTAGATGATTTATTTCACTGGCCGACAGGTCGCAAGCATGCCACATCACGCTTCAGGGGTGGTGCTGGGTAAACCAGTCCCAGCTTGTGCTCGACTTACCAACGCAAATGACGTTGAACTGGAAACCGCGCTTCAAGAGCTTGCGCTCAATCTGGGAAGTGATGCTGTCGAAACCGACATGGCTCTGGGGAAAGATGGCGGAGGCCGGAGCAGCAGCCATTGTATCGTTGAACCGCTTCGTTGTCAAAAGAGAGGGACGTCTGAAGCTGCTAGGACGAACGCGACCTGTATAGACGAAGTCGGCAGGAACCTTGAATTATCGAGTGGGAGTGCTGAATAGAGAGCAGGCAAGAACGCGAACAATATGCAGCAGATGAATTCGACAAGGCAGTCGTGAGCAGACAACTCTGGCGAGACGGCTGCAAAAGGGAAACTTTTGGGCGGGCGAGGCACAGACCAGCTGGTCAATGGTGGGTTGGCCCCGAGCCTGCTACCGGGAGAGTCGATTTTAGGGGGCCCTGAGAAAGGGGCAGGGAGGAGACATCGCTATTGGCCGGCACCTGTCCGTGCGAGGCCAGTCATCATTGGTCGATGCTGCTGAAGCTAGCCCCCACTGCGTGAAGCAGCGAAAGCAGAGCAAACCCGATTTTCGTCGACCAAGCATTTCATCATTGCCGGGCGCCGCAATTGTGATACTCGACCTGTCGTAATTGGTAAAGCACAACACGGCGAGCTATTATTTTCGAACATCACGACAAATTCGCACACCTCCAAGAGTGCACAAAGTGCAGCACCACTAGCTATTGGCGTGCCTGGTTCTGATCGAGACAGCTCATCCGAGAGCACATCGTCGACGCGGCGTTGGTCTTCGCTTCTTCTTTTTTTTTCACAGTCGTCCCGCATTCACCGCAATGGCATCCATTCTTCCGCGCTTGGCGTCCCCGGGCGTTCTTCCTATTCCCCGACTGCCTGTGCTTCATGGACTCGCCGGACGATTGTTGCCTACACTTGGGCTGGCCACTCCTGGCATCACCATCAAGATCCCTACATTACTAGACGATATTTGGGAAGGCTTACTGCGCGCTGTACCCAAGAACAAGGTCTCGCATTCCCGAAAGCGTATGAGGCAGATGGCAAACAAGGGTCTCAAGGATGTCAACAGTCTGTGTAAATGTCCGGGTTGTGGTGCCACCAAGCGTATGCATCGCTTATGCCAGAACTGTCTGCAAGGTTGGTCTTCTTCTGCTACACCTTTATAGATGCCAACTAACCACATTTTTACTGCAGAAATGAGAGATATATGGCGAACAAATGACCGAGATTCACGGTGATAATTCACCCGACAGGCCTTCACATGCTTGCGTTGGACCAAATTCATGTATCAAAAATTCTGTATATTCACGTTGGGCCCTGGAATGCATATTTCAAGCGTTTTTACTCTTTCCTTCGTATACTTCAACATAAATACTAGACGCGTTGTGTCAGTGTGCATGCGGGAATAGACTTTCGTATTTCTACACCACTGCATTTCCATTTAGCCACCACCTTGATTTTCAAAGAAGCTGCAAGGTTGCGGTCCAAGAGAAATGATCATTGGGAAATATACCTCCGTTAAAAGTCTAGCTTGACGAGGGTCAAACGTGAGAGCGCGGAAGCGCAGGAACGTGCAAGGCGTCAAGCGCCCAGCAGCATGACGCTCGCAGACGGGTCGCGTCGACCCCACCAAGAGTCAAAGGACGGCTCTCAATCACGTCAGTCCACAACTCCAGATTCACGAGCAGCGCAGAATGGCGAGTTGCTCACAGCTGAGCCTGCTACGACGCATGACGCTAACTGGCAATAGTCGAAGCAATACCTTACCACATATACGCTCGACAATGGTGAGCAGCAGACCCCGCAACATCGTACCACTCTCTTCACTCAATTGAGCTTTTGTTAACGCCCAGTCAAGCGCACATAACCGACATCTTTGCTGTGGCTTCCACACCAAAGGCTGTGCTGTCCGCTGGCGGTTCTTCCACCATCCTTGTCCATGACACCACAGGCCCGACATTCTCCGTCAAGCAGAGCATATCAGACGCGCACAAACTAGGCTGCCATCACCTATGCACGTCGAGGAACGGCCGCTATGCGGCGAGCGCGGGCTTCGGCGGTGAGGTCAAGATATGGGCTGTCGATCAGGATACGGGGGACTGGCGCAGCGCGGGCGAGATCACCGGCTCCACGGTCAAGGCCGGCGAGGTGTGGGCGCTGGCGCTGAGCGAAGACGGCGGCTATCTGGCCAGCACCACCAATGACGGCCGGATCAATGTCTGGGATGTCGCCGACGACGTGAAGCCCAAGATTAGGGAGTACGAGACTGGAAGTGCCGGCTCCGGGAGCTTTGGTATGAGCGTCGACCTCAGCAGGGACGGAAAATTCACTGCTAGCGGTCACCAGAATGGTGCAATTTACATCTTTGACAACGACTCAGGTCGTATCCTCTACTCTCTCTCAGGTATGCACCACGACTACTTCCATTACTCATGGCAAATGCCTCAAGTCGCTCACACCTATACCGTGAATTAGGGCTCGCAAAACCTGTGCGTGCCGTGGCCTTTTCGCCGGGCAACACGAGGCTAGCAGCCGCTGGCGATGCAGGCATCATTGCATTGTACGACATGAAGCATGGGGAGCATGTAGGCAACCTTACTGGGCACTCCTCCTGGATTACTTCCATCGATTGGAGCGACACTGGGGAGTATCTCTTGAGCGGTTCTATGGATGGCAAGGTCAAGGTGTGGTCGGTAGAGCGGGGTGACTGCGTAGCGACACACAGCCAGACCGACCAAGCGCTCTGGGCTGTCCGCTGGCTCCCAAAGACGTTCAAGAGCGAGATGTTCTGCACTGCCGGTGCCAGCAGAAGTCTGACATTCTACCGCGAGGCAACGGGCGGCTAGAGCATGTCGATGCTGATTTGACAATGCGGATTATGAGGAATAAAACATCAGGTTCTCGTCACGAGAAGAGATCTGGACTGGAAAGCATAAAAAAGTCCTTTGTTGCGGCGACGCGAGGAGACTCGGTTGCGCACAAGTCTTTTCTTAGCTACTAGATTTCATTGCTCTGTCCTTCGGGTGTTATAGCTACACATTGGTAAAAACGACACTGTCTTTGCAGTTCATAGGGTATTGATGTTAGGATCTCGACAGAGGCTGCGTGAATAATGCTAGATCCAAGGCTCGAAAGGCCACAGTCTAATCGTTGTCTGCGGTAGACCATTTAGGGGCATAATTTGTCATTGGCATGACCTGCTTTGACTTCAAGACTCAATATGTCCCTTATAAAAGAAACTTTTATGTTCCCATAACTGTAAAATAATGTTTTAGAAGATCTTATTATCCGAGACTTAGAGAGGGGGCCAGGTCAATACATTTGCGAGCCTTCTAGGTTAGGCCTGACGCACGTGACTTCGTTCTTGTCTCGCGCGTTGCCCCGCCAAATCGACTAGAGTGCTCAGGTCGGTGCGCCATTGAGATTCGTTAACCACCACGTCATACACCATCAACATCGTATATTGAACTCAATTGATACCGGACACATCACGATCAGACACAGCTTTCGGCTCCAATTCGATATAGACGGACTCATTCCGAGGCATTAACCTCGCACTTAAACGTAACACCAATCATGCCTACGACCCGGAGATCCACCGGCGGCACCCGAGCCCGCTCCGGCCCAGCCAAGGGCCAATCGACCATCAGCTTCTCCAATAAAGTCACCAAGCCGGTGCCCAAGGACACGAAGAACTCCATCATCGTTCCCTCTCTTCTCAAAGCCCCCGCGCCGTCTCAAGAGGACAGCACCGCAGATGTCAAAGAGGTAACGATCGAGGACCCCGTCGCGAGACAGGAGTCTCCGGCAAGCGAGGAGGACGAGAACGAGGAGGCTCTCGTCGAGGAGCCCGCGGTGCAGGAAAAGTCGGAGGCGGAGTGCAGGGCCGAGAAGACGAGCGATGCGCAGATTGGCAAGTACTGGAGGGCGATTGAGGCGGAGCGCATCGCGCCGCGGGTGCACCAGGAGGGCCTATCGGTCAACGAGAAGGTGCTGCGGTATTTCGATGTCAGCTCTCAGTACGGGGTAAGCATGGACACTAAATTCTGAGGTAGATGGTTTATGTTGAAGAGACTGAGCTAACGAAAATGTTGGCTCGTAGCCGTGCATCGGGACGCCTCGCCTGAAGCGCTGGCAGCGTGCAGAGCGATTGGGCTTGAACCCGCCCATCGAGGTCCTTGCTATTCTTATTAAAGAAGAGGGCAAGGGGAACAGAATCCAATCTGCGCACATGGATGAGATCTTGAACTCTGTAGTTGTCGCATGATTTCGCAAGTTTTCTTTTTCAGTGTTGCCATTTCACTTGTTATGGGGGAGTTTACAGAATATGGCGTTTGATCGATGGCTGGTCTGGGTATTCTTTGGAGATGCTCAAAATACGTTGCAAGATAATGTTATCATGAAATATCATTCCGTCCTCATCTAATTACTATATTATAGCATGCAATGTTCCCGTTTCTATTTTCTCATGGTCGGTCCGGTGAACCATTTCCTGTGTCCTTTTTTGTACAATTATACAAGTCTAGTACCAAATACTCCTCGTGCGGTGGTGAGGAAAGCTCTCTTTCCCGGAAGCTTCGAGCTCTTTGATTGTATCGTACAGAAAGAAATCTATAAGGATGGCATTGACGTGTGTCTCTGGATGTTTTCGCACAATTTCGCGCCGAATCAACTCGACGCACCATATGCTGCACGCTAGAAAGCAGAAAAAAGTTAGCTGTTTGTAAAATTTTGGCAAGATGCGGGCACGAACCTCGCAGCTGCACCTCCCACGAGCTTCCGCTCTCTATGATTCTGTTCTTGCGTATGGCACTGGCCACCGGGGGGCTAAGGTAGAGGGCGCCGAGGCTGACGAGGATCTGGGGGATGCGGTAGTCGGCAAACATGGTAATCTTGTCAATGTCGCGGAAGCTGCCGTATGACTCTCCCTCGAAGCAGGCCCAGAGGTCAGCGACAAGTATTTGCGCGCGCTTCAGTATGCGTATCGGCTTCTTCCGCCCCTCAAAGCTGTGCTCGTCTCTGAAGCAGTCAAAGTCTTGGGCGAGCAGGTTAACAAGCTTCGCAGCAGAGCCGTCAGCCTCTTCGAGGACATTGACAAAGCTACAGTCATATTTCTGCCACCAGTCAATATGTATCGCATGATGGCAAAGGCGGGGGAAACAAACGTCGTAGAGGACTTGGCTGCATTCGCGAAGACAGTCATGGCGCTCCATGAGCAACGGCATCTCTTCTTCGGTACATGATCGAAAGACGTGCTTCAGCAGATCCAGAGTAAACTCATTCTCGTCATGCCAAAAGTGCGGATCAGTGATTGGAATCCCTACATCTTCTATCAGCCGAGCGCTTAGTCGTCGGCGTACAAGGGCCTCTTACCTTCGGCCAGGGCTCGTTGCATCGCAGCCACCAGGCTCCAGTACCCCGTCCACCGCTTTCCCATGTAGTCAATGGCAAATCTTTCGTCTGCGGGGAGCTCAGACCAAAAGGAGAAATTCAGCAGGTCCATGGTGAAGATGAACGCTACAGTAGCTTCGTCCTTGGGTTTGGGGTGCAGCTCGTGGGCTGCCCAGTTGGCAGTGGAGTACTCCTTGTCGTTCATTTGTACATAGATGCTCTCTGCGGCGTTCTTTGTGGCTCGCATGTCGATGGCCACGTCGATGCCATTGTCATACACATATTCAACTCCTTGCAAGACGCCGGTCTCGGACTCTTCCTCGATCTCTAGCTTACCCTGCAGATGGGCTCGCAGGAAGGAGAGTAATTCATGGTCCGTTTCGTCGTCTGACATGCTGTGCTATTTGGTGGGATGACTGCAATGTGAGCTGAGGGTGGATCAAGACTGAATTGACGTATTTCTAGGATTGGTGATGATCAATGCTGGCTTGGAAGCCCGCACGGTCAGAATTATACTTATTTGGTGAAGAAGTTTTATGGCCTCGCTACATCTTATCTACTGCCTACTATAGTTCCAGGTATGCGCTAGGAAAGACGCTATAGCCACAGTCGACCCAGCGCAAGCCATAAAGCACAGACGTTGACACCAACAGCAAACTGAATCATGGATGCCGACGATGTGAGCAGCATGTCAACTTGAAAAAAAGCAAGAACCAGTCTGCCATCGGCTCCGTCTCGACACGCATACATGCCCGGATGGATACCCACTGCAGCACAGACACGACCAGCATCAACCAGCACACCCTAGACTACCTACTACTACTACTGCATCGGTAGCACTGAAGCGAAACCCGATTGGCCGGGTGGCACATCTCCTAGTAGAGTACCTCTGCTACCACTGCACTGCGCTATAGCGTCAGCCGAGAACCAAAACAGGGCGGCCTCACTTGCTCGACTGCTTGCTTCCTTCACACCAATCGTCGGACGTCTCTCCCGCAACTCCCACAGTGCATGCCCGCACCTACGTGACGCAGGACGATTTCCCTCGCCATCTCCCCTCTTATCCTTTCGAGTGCAGCGCTCCTTGCACGTACCATCATGGACGCGCTACAGACTACACAGACCGTGACAACGGTCGATCAAGGCGAAACGTCGCACAGCGCGCCGGCAGCCGAGCAGCCAGCGCAGTCGTCTACGCAGCCCACACAGCAACCAGCGATGCAATCCCAAGCATCGAATAAGGAGCAACATGGACCTCTGCCCGTCCAGACTTCGTCGAAACACGCAGCGCAAACGGCTCCGCCGAAGCAGGCTCCGGCCGCGACGAACGACCGTTACAACCAGCAGTCTCTCGGCGTCTCGTTAAATCAAAAGGTCAAACAGGCAAGTCGAATTTGTGGGCGGATATGAGCAGCCATGTTGCGTCCGGCGGTGGCGACCCCAAGATCACCAGAGACGATGGCTAACTCGGATTCTCACAGGCGCGCGTGCTCATGGTAGGGGCCGGTGGCATTGGCTGCGAGCTTCTCAAGAATCTTGTTCTCGCGGGCTTCGGCCAGATACACGTTGTCGATCTCGACACGATCGATCTCTCGAATCTAAACCGGCAATTTCTCTTTCGCCATGAGCACATTCAAAAGTCCAAGGCGCTCGTTGCCAAGGAGGCGGCCGAACGTTTCAATCCGAGCGTCAAGATTGTCGCCCATCACGCGAACATCAAGGATAAAGAATTCACAGTCGGGTGGTTTCGCGGATTCACCGTCGTCTTCAATGCGCTGGACAACCTCGAGGCGCGCCGTCATGTCAACAAGATGAGCCTGGCGGCCGACGTTCCGCTGATTGAGAGCGGCACGACTGGGTTCAACGGTCAGACCCAGGCCATCAAGAAGGGTGTCACGGCCTGCTACGATTGCTCGCCCAAAGAGACGCCCAAATCCTTTCCCGTCTGCACGATCCGCAGCACTCCTAGCCAACCCATCCACTGCATAGTTTGGGCCAAAAGCTACTTATTAAAGTAAGAAAGTGTGCTTCTGTAATCTTGCGAGAATGACAGTCCTGTCTGACCCGTTTGTTAATAGTGAAGTATTTGGGGCGAGCGAAGACCAAGCTGTCTTTGATCATTCAGCAGATGCCGAGAATGGTAAGTGCGTGACGGGCCCGTAACTGGGAGAAGACGACTGACTTCGCAGCGCAGCCAAGGAGATTGAAGAGCTGAGGCGTGAGGCCAAGGCACTAAAGAATATCCGAGCCGCCGTCGGCACGCCCCAATTTCCCGAGATGCTGTTCGATAAAGTCTTCTATGCCGACATAGAGCGTCTCCGTTCTGTGGAGGACATGTGGAAATCACGCACCCCTCCAAAAGCACTCCGATACAATGACGTGTTGCAAGGATCGCAACAAGTCAATACGCCCAGAGAGTCTGTTCTCTCCAACGATCAAAAGCCATGGTCGCTGCATGAGAGTCTTGTGGTCTTCAACGATAGTTTGGAGCGTCTCGCCAAGCGGGCTGCCGAGCTCAGAAAAGCCCAAGGAGCGTCAGACCCGGAACCCATCATCACGTTCGACAAGGATGATGTGGACACGTTGGATTTCGTCACGGCCAGCGCAAACATTCGCTCAATCGTGTTCGGCATCGAGTGCAAGTCAAAATTTGATGTCAAGCAAATGGCTGGCAACATTATTCCGGCCATTGCCACTACAAATGCCATTGTCGCGGGCCTGTGCGTTCTCGAGTCGCTCAAGGTCATTCGGGGCGAATACGGACAAGCAAAGGAAGTCTTTCTGACGCCGTTTGCCTCCGCTCGAGTCCTGGCACCGGACAGACCGCGCCTACCAAACCCGGAGTGCCCAGTCTGCGGCGTCTTCAATGCAAGTCTCATTGTAGACCTCTCGAGAGCTACTTTGAGGGATGTCGTCGAGGGCTACCTAAAAGAGCAGCTGGGTCTAGAGGACCGAGAGATTGTCGTCAACAATGACGTTGGTATTGTCTACGATTTCGACGAGACGGAGAATCTACCAAAGAAGCTCACAGAGCTAGGGATACAGAATGGCAGTTTCTTGACTGTTATGGATGACTCGGACGAGGATACGCTTGTCAATATAGTCGTGGATATTGAGGAAAGGTGAGTTTGCGCGCTTTTACTTCTTGCCCGCGCAGACGACTTTCTATGCATATTTCAATATACGCTGACTTGGTATTTAGAACACTGGAGCCGACGGACAAGCCCTTCAAGGCTGTCGCTGAAGGCAAGCCTGATATTCCACGAAAGCCCCAAAAGACCACTCCCGAGAGTAATGGTGCTACGTCACAGCCAAACGGCACGGGTAGTATCGGGGTCGAGGGTGCTACCAAGGGCGTCAAGAGATCGAACGAGGACGGCGAGCAGCAACCGGCCAAAAAAGCAAAGACGATTGCTGGGACGCGAGATGACGACGTTGTAGTGGTGAACGATACCGGTGGTGCCATTGTCATTGACGACTGAGGCCCGACGGTGCTCTTTGCACTGAGAGACTTGTCTCGGGGAGGAAATGGTGCGTTGAGATGCGCAGCGATGACGAGTAAAGTGAGCCTGGATCCGCCTGGCTAGAGGAAGAAGAAGAAGAAGAGCATGAGGCCAAGCTCAGGCCGCACTGAGACCACCGTCAAGGTTTAGGATACAATTGTTTGCAAACTTGTTGGCAGCGAGGAAGACGGCCGCGTCGGCCACCTCGGCCGGATCGGCAACTCTGTTCAGGGGAGTATCGCGGAGATATGCTTGCTGAAGTTCGGGCTTGAGATCTACAAAGCGAGGTCGAGCCCAGATAGTTGAGGAGGTGGGCAATTGTGTTAGCTGAGCAATGTACTATTTGATGTCATATGAAAGAAATGAAGAATGAGGGAGCCAAGCAACTACATTTAGAGAGAAAAAAAGGCAAGATGGAGAAAGAAAAGGGAATGACTCGCCTCGCCACATGTCGCTGTCCACCCAGCCGGGCAGCAGTGCGTTGACCCGGATCGATCGAGGAGCGAGCTCGCGGCAGAGCGCTCTGGTGAAGCCTGATGTTGCTGTGCGTCAGCATGAAGGATGACGAATTCTCTCCTTCTCTTCGTTCTATTGTGTTCTTCTCCAACTCTTGTCGTGGACTTTTGTAACAATTTGCCACGTTGGAGAAGGAAAAGAGCGTGGATGGAAGCACATATATATGTAATGAGAGCATGTCTCTTTCATGTAGCCGATGTACCAATGAAGAATGACATTGACTGCCACGCACACAACCGCCCTCACTTCCCCCGCAAGTGTAATATCCCGCGCGCGCGCGTGTGTGTTCCTGAACTTACCCACAAGCCCAGCCTTGGAGGCCGCATACGCCGTCGCGCCGAAGCCGCCATGCATGGCCATCAAGCTCGACACATTCACTATGCACCCTGCACACGCCACCTCAGCCGCCCACCCTTATCTTCTTCTCTCTACTCTCTCTCTCTCTCTCTCTCCACATCTCTTCACACTCATCTCTTCTTCCCCTACTCACCGTGCGGCCTCATCCTGGCGTACTTGCAGACCAGCATGGCCGCGAGGAGGTTCGTGTCGAGCACCGCCTCGAGGTGCTCGTCCGGGGTGCGGCGGAGCACCGTCGTCTGCGACACGCCCGCGCAGTTGACCAGCACGTCCAGGGGGGGGACGTCGGCGGCGAAGGCGGCCCTGATGGCGGCCGCGTCGCGCACGTCGAGACGGAGGAAGCGCGCGTCGTCGGGTGGCGGGGAGCGCTGCGTGCGCCCCAGGAGCGTCACCGAGGCGCCGTGCTGGGCGAGCGCGCGGGCGACGTGCGAGCCGATGACGCCGGTGGCGCCGACGACGGCCGCATGCTTGCCGGCGAAGTGCAGCGCGGCCATGGCGAGGTGGTGGTGGGGGGTATGATGATGGGAGGATAAGATAAAGAAGGAGTTGGTAGTATGGGAGAAAAAAAAAAGGGACGCTAGGTGAAGACGGTGGTGTCTCAAGTATAGGGTGGTGGTTGAAGGGGGGAATGAACAATGGTTCGGTTGTCATATACAGTAGTTAGGCTATATTTTTGCAGGAATAATGTTATTTTTTACAATCAAGATGGCAATAGTGGAACAATAAATTCAAAAAATAAGAATAAAAATAAAGAAGAAGAATGGAATAAACTATAAGAGAAAATGATCACATATTACATGCATCAACTTCCCAATGCAGATCATGCGGTGTCATGGATGTCATGCTAGTGGCGTGTATCTACGGTCCCCTTCTCCAACAAGAATCTTGGTATCAGCAATAAGTCGACACTCGTGGATCCGTACCCTGCATATGGACCCCCTCCCCATGGAAGCTAATTTAAATGCCTTACAAAAGAACAAGGTGACTTGTCCTGGGCTTATTATTGAGCGGTGAGCCCCGGATGAACGACCAGAATGAGTAATGAGAGTATTCTGTCTGGGTAATTTTTTTTTGTATCTATAAGCAGGTTTTGGGCAATGCTGTCCGCCAAGTTACGTCCCATACGGTATGAATCAACGTATAGAGAAGAGAAGGGGGCTCAAACAAGTACAAACACTCGTAATTCATGTCCTCGCGGGTGGCGAAATATACATAATGCATGTTACAACCTAAAGTCTACACGGCTGGTAGGGAACACGGCAGCAAACGCGGGGTCCAAGGGAGGGGAAATTTAACGTTGCCTTGAATAAATTAATTTTGTAGACATCTCTCGCTTCGGGAGGCTCCCGTACGCCCGACTCCTCCAGAATGTACCGTGTGGGGAAGAAAGAGATCGGTGATCAGTATATATCATCTCGCCTATAACGCTGGGGGTGAATGGTCGTCCCAGAGACTTGATATACCTCATTTTATCCCTACAGGAGCGCATGTGTGCTCATAATCGGCAGTATGGTCGGCTCAATTAGTGTCGCCGTTATCATCTTCATCGGGTGGTATCTTGCGACCACGACTCGCCAGTATCTCCGTCTGCGACAGTTTAAAGGCCCAGCCCTGGCCAGCCTCTCACAGCTCTGGTTGATCCGCTGTGTCGGTAGTGGTCGCTCACATCTTGAATTTCACAATGTGTGTCGGAAATATGGTATGCCTGCCCACGACTTTCCTTCTCCCACTTTTAGCTTGTCCTTTGTGTTCTGGAGAAGCTGTTTGATGTCACCACTGCCGCTGATGGACTTGACGGCTGACATGTGATGGGATTCTTTACCCTTGCTACAGGAAGCATTGCGCGCATCGGCCCTAAAGATCTCGTCACGTCTGACCCGGACTTGATGAAGCACATGCTCGGTGTGCGAACCGTCTACACCCGCTCGTCCTGGTACGATGCAATGCGCCTCGACCCGGCCAACGACAACGTGATCTCTCAGCGCGACAACCAACTGCATGCCCTGATGCGCTCAAAGATGGCTTCGGCCTACTCGGGCAAGGATGTCGACAACATCGAGTCCACCGTCGACGAAAATGTCGAGCGATTGATCCGTCTTCTCGAGACAGGCTACATCTCCAAGGGCAAAGCATTCGATTTTGGCAGAAAGGCGCAATACTTTACTCTCGACGTCATATCCTCCCTCGCTTTTGGAGAGCCCTTCGGCGACCTCGAGACGGACTCCGACGTCCATGGCTACATCCACGGCATGGAGCAGGGCATGGTAGTTGCCTTTGCCATGACTGCCGTGCCCTGGGTCCTCAAGCTGATGCAGATGCCAATCTTTTCGGGCATGCTGCCCTCCGAGAAAGACGCATCTGGTGTTGGAAGGACAATGGCGCTTGCAAAGCGGGTGGCGGCGAAGCGCTTCGCGCCGGATGCAGTTGCGCAACGAGACATGATTAGTTCCTTTATTGCTCACGGTTTGACCCAACGCGAAATCGAGTCGGAGACACTCATGCAAATGTGAGTGTCTTGTCTGACTCGTTGACCATCATTGTTTCTGTTTCATGGTCTGACCTGCTCTCAGTCTAGCCGGCGCTGAAACAACCGCTACCGCCATACGATCGATCCTGCTTTACCTCATGTCCGACGCGCGCATCGTGGAGAAGTTGAGACGAGAAATTGACCAGGCGAGGCCATCGTGGCCCATCATCACCGATAGCGAAGCTCGGGCGATGCCATACCTCCAGGCCGTCATCAAGGAAGGGCTGCGAATTCACCCGCCCGTGGCAGGCCTCATGTCCAAAGAGGTTCCCCGCGGCGGCGACACTTTCAAGGGCCAGCACATCCCGCAAGGCACCAAGATTGGTTACTGCGCTTGGGGCATCTTTCATAGCCCAGAGATTTGGGGCGAGGATGCCAACGAGTTCCGACCGGAGCGATGGCTGGAGTGTGACGCCGCCAAGGCGCGATCCATGGAGAGCACGCTGGAGCTCGTGTTTGGCTGGGGGAAATGGCAGTGTCTGGGGAAGAGTATTGCATTCATGGAGCTTAACAAGGTCTTTGTCGAGGTGAGTCGTAGTCTCTCAAGAGGAACGCAATGTCACATGCGCACATCTAACGAACTGGACAGCTGGTTCGCCGCTTTGACCTGAATGTGGTCAATCCGATCAAGCCATGGAACTGCATCAATGTGGGCGTATTTCACCAGTCGGAGTACTGGATCCGGGGATACAAAAGGACAGTTGCGTGAGTTATAACTCGAGGCGTTGGTTGGATGGCTTGCATTGTCTTTGGTATTGCCGCGTGACAAGAGGAAGAGTGCGTTTGTACGTGGACTGGCCAATGCAGTACCAGGTATCAGGCTGGCAAGGTTCTTACTGTGCTCTCTGACTCGGGAGACCATGGCACCGTAAGCTTACCTTGTTGGTACTGTACGATACTACTCGGGACCCTCGTACCTAGTAGTAAATACAGTACGTCTTGCTCGCCTACTAGTACTACTGTACTGACCTGGTACAGTGGTACTGTACTGCATGTAGGTTGTAGGTCACCTGTATTAGTACTAGCGATATGCATACATCTCCTGCACTGTCCACTAACCCAGGCACCCAGGCAGCACCTAGCAAACGGGCTCTGTTGTCGGCAAGACATTAATGATCAACAAAATTGTCAATCATGTATTGTATGCTTGCCTCAGTGCTAAGTCAATCGGCCATTGCCCCTATCTATGATTACGGCCGACTATAGTACTTCTGATTGTACTACTACCTACAATGCATCCATGTGCCCAGTGCTTCTGCCGCCGCCAAAGCCTGGCCGCCCGTAATGGCTAATCGTTTAATCCGTTCCGTCCGTCAGCCCGCCTATCGCTTGCTTGAGATTCTCAGCTCCTGGCTGCTTTGTCTCGTCTCCTTTTCCAGTCGTCCACCGTCATCTCAATTTTACCTCGCCCTTCATTTTGACTTGAAAAATCGAAACTGTCGCACAGTCCCCAAACCCTCGTTCAACCATCCACTCGCCCAACGTCTGGACTCTCCGTCTCGTTTATCCAATCTCTGCAATACACATATCCCCACGTCTCGTTTTCTCGCCCTCGTCTAGTGCGCCTCGGGCTTGGATCACGCTCCAAAAGTGTCTCTCGGTGTCTCCCAGGCTAAACTCGGGTATCCCCCACGATTGTTACGTGACCCTCGCATACGCCTGCACTAGTATCATCGTGCATTGAGCACCAGACACACTTTATTTTGTCGAGGAACAAAGCCTTGATTCACTACCATCACCTGCCGCTGTACGAGAGACCTCAACTCGATTGATTGCTAGTTCGACCTTGTCAAGACAAGAAAAAAAAGGAGGACGCCAAACTCGATTGCTTGCTCCCAGTCGCTGTACATTCAGCGGCGCACTCACTCAGCATTTACGTTACCGGGCGTTCTGACTGGTCATCTGCCTCTGGCTTCCCCTTGCTGTCCTGTCTTGCCCTGCCTCCCTCCACACAGTTTTCTCTCGACCACATGTGCTGTCCTCCCAGCAATCAAGGGCATTCCGAACCCCGACTCGAACATCAGACACCATCACCGGGCCATCATCCCTCCTTGACCCTGTACTAAAAAAGAAAGCCGGCATTTGTTTGTACCGTTGCAGTACACCTCGTGCGCCCTCCATACTATACTCGTACTCCCTTGATATTATTCCCGTCGCTGGCCGTTGCCCTACTACTGCGCAGGTACTACCTCACCTACTAGTAGTACTACTAGTACTTACCGTAGTAGTACCTGCTACTACTAAGGTACGGCACCTTGTATAGGCTACAGCACTACAACACACCTTTACGTTGTGCCCAGCAGGCTAGCAGCCAGCTAGAACTGGCTCCGCCTTTCACGCGCCCCAGCCGCTCGTGGCCGACATCCGTCTCGAACCTCCACCGATTACACTTTGGGCGTCCAAACCTGTCCGTCTCCTAGTTTCACACTCGTACACACACACACATACACACTTGCAGGTGGGAGCTGCTGCTAGACAGCCCCAGATCCCTCAAGATTCATCCACAAAAGGGCAACCGTCTTCCATCCAACATTCCTCTGCGCACCATTCAGCCGCGCCAGAGTCACATCTCTACACAGCACTCTCCTCGATTCCCCTCCACCGACTCCCGTTTTGCAGCCCGCCATCCCCGCAGCCCGTCCCTCGACTCCGAGTCGTCGTCTTGGACTGACACGGGTGACATTGGCGATCGTTACGACGACCTTAACGACCCTGTTCGTCTTCAACTTCCCGACGAAATCGAAGCCGAGCTTCTCGCTGGCGTCGCCAAGCGCCAGTCTCGCCCTGCCGCCGGCCCCAAAAAGGTCCGGATCCGCAGCCCCTCGCTGCACCGTCGCCATCATCCCCCGGCTCAGCACTTTCATATAGACAAGGAGGCTATACGAATACCGAACCCGCCACCGCGGCCTCCATCCCGTGCCGAGCGTTGCATAGGGTCCATCATGGCTGGCCGAACAGGAGCCCTCCACGGGCTGACGGGCAAACCCCTCATGTATGTATTGTCCAGGAGCCCCATCGCGGCAATGCTCGCTCACTAACTTGCCCTCCCCGCCCAAAGATATTTCACAAGCATTTTTGTTTCCTTGGGCGTTTTTCTTTTTGGCTATGATCAAGGTGTCATGTCTGGCATCATCACGTACGTTGCTTTTGCAAAATTTTCTTCACGCCTCCTCACATCCTGACTCGCGTGTAGCGGCCCTTACTTCATCGATTATTTCAACCAGCCTTCTAAAGCAGCTGTCGGAACCATGGTTGCAATACTAGAGATAGGGGCTTTCATTTCGTCCCTGATTGTTGGTCGTGTCGGTGATGTCATCGGCCGACGACGGACCATCCTCTACGGATCTTGTATCTTCTTCGTCGGTGGCGCCCTGCAAACAATGTCCACTACGATGGCCGTGATGATGCTGGGCCGAATCATTGCAGGTCTCGGTGTCGGCATGCTTTCCACCATTGTTCCCGTTTACCAGTCTGAGATTTCGCCTCCACACAACCGTGGCAAGCTAGCCTGCATCGAATTTTCGGGCAACATCATAGGATACACCACTTCCGTCTGGGTCGATTACGGTTGTGGCTTCATCAAGAGTGACATGTCTTGGCGTATACCTCTTTTTCTACAGTGCGTCATGGGGGCCCTGCTTGCTCTTGGAAGCCTGATTATTGTTGAATCACCCAGGTAACCGGCTCCTTAATCCTCGCACCGTCGGAATTGAGCCTTCAGCTAACATGAAGTAGGTGGCTTCTTGATACCGATCACGACGAAGAGGGCATGGTCGTCATTGCCAACCTCTATGGCGGCGGCGATATTCACGATCCAAAGGCTCGCGACGAATATAAAGAAATCAAGATGGCTGTCTTGCTGCAGCGTCAAGAAGGCGAGCGCACATATGCGGAAATGTTTCGAAGATATCGCACACGCGTTCTCATTGCCATGTCAGCGCAGGCACTGGCGCAGCTCAATGGCATCAATGTCATCTCATACTATGCCCCTTATGTGTTCGAGTCGGCAGGCTGGGTCGGTCACGACGCTATTCTCATGACGGGGCTCAACGGCATTACTTATTTTCTTTCCACCATCCCTCCGTGGTATCTCGTCGATCGTTGGGGACGCCGGCCTATACTGCTCTCCGGCGCAGTCGCCATGGCTGTATCGCTTTCGCTCATCTCGTACTTTATCTATCTCGACGTCAAACGCACCCCACAGATGGTCGTTTTGTTCGTCATGATTTATAATGCTGCATTTGGCTACTCGTGGGGACCCATTCCATGGCTGTACCCGCCGGAGATTCTCCCCCTCAGCATTCGATCCAAGGGCGCCAGCCTGTCCACCGCTACCAATTGGGCCTTCAACTGGTTGGTCGGCGAGATGACACCCATTCTGCAGGAATGGATCAAGTGGCGCCTTTACCTTATTCACGCATTTTCCTGCGTTGTCAGTTTCGTCATCGGTACGTTGGTCCGACCGACATTTGTGATGAGCAAATGCTAACCCGTCGCAGTTTACTTCACCTACCCGGAGACCTGCGGTGTCCGTCTGGAGGAGATGGATTCCATTTTTGGCGATGCTAGCACTGTCCAAGGCGCGGCCTCCGTTTACGACGAATCTGCGTCGCTCATGCGTGGTGGCTCACCGGTTGGGTCCGGTCGAGGCGCTGGGCAATTTGGCTTGCCGACTGACGACGACGATGATAGAAAATCCCAGATCCAGACCAGTGGCGGCGAGGATCGAAGTGTCGGCGCCTGGCTGTCGCGCGTCGTCCGTGGAAGGTCAGGCAGTCGTGGTAGTGGTCGCAGTGGTCTCAGCACCCATGGTCGTTATACCCCAGTCGGACAACAAGATGAGGCGAATGACACTGAGAACAGGGGTCGACAATGAACTGAGGGCCATTGTTGCGTTTAAATTGGTATAGAGTGCTCAACTCTTTTTTGCATATAAATGAGGCGTCATGAGCCAGCGCCACGAAGAGTAATGTACTTGTTTTCAGTTGCACAGCGCAGGCTAGATGTCGCCTATACCCTGAACCAGCGGGACTTGATCTTGTACTATTCGAGTCGTAAAGTTTTATGTGTGAATATGTATAGGCTGGTCAAGAAAGACTTGCTGTTATTGTCCCCGAATAACCGTAAAATCGGTAGAATGCCGCACCCCAGCACTGGTCAAAGTGGCGATGAGACTGACGACATTACTAGGAGATATTAGTACAAGGCAATAACAAGGGGTCTTGGTAACTTTGGTACCAAGATGTACCTATAAAAGCTAGTATAACCCATTTCTCTTTCCCGATTCCTTACAATATTCTACTTCCTCACACCTGCGTCCATTTTGTGCTGATGCCGATCGCTTGTGGCTCGAGGTTGCATCCTGGTCCATGCCTCTCTAATAATCAAACGGGCAGTGAGTGCTGCGATTTGCCCCCACAACCTCGGATACTTTTTTGCGCCATCCTCTGTACATCAACATTTCATACCCACCTCTCCCTTCTCGTATACTAGCTATTCTACCTCGAAAGCTTCCATGACATCTCCTAACCATCAAGAAGTCCTGCATGCCTATCGGAGCCTCTACCGGGGCCTCCTGCGCGGGGTGCAGTACTCGACGCCCGCGCGGTACGTTGTGCGCGACCAGCTGAGACGGGCGTTTCGCCAGACGACGACGGCGACGGGGTGGGACGCGGAGGGTATACGCCGGACGGTGTACTTCCTGACGGCGGCGGCGCGGGAAAAGGGCCTGGAGCATAGGATCCTGAAGAACATGGTGCGCATGCACAGCGAACGGGCGGCGTTGACGAGGCAGTGGCGGCGGGCGTCGAATTGGAGAAAGAAGCCGTGAGTTCCTATTATGTCTTTGATTTGTTGAGCTTTGGCTTCGTTGTCGGGATCGAGCGCTGACGACGGTTCTGGGGCGTTGTAGGGACGAGGAGAGGGAGAGGCACGATCATGCATATCAACACTACGATGCGACGGTTGCGATGCTGAATAAATCCATGAGGCTGTGCTTGCGATAGCACTACTATCACGCTGTGCTTTATAGGATACGCGTGTCATGCAACGGCGTTTGGGTGCAAAGCAATTCTTTTTAAAGGGTGTGCAGTTCCACCCTTGAGACTTGGAATGTCTCGGCTCGATGAATATATATTGTACATATTGAAGCAAGAGCAAATAGCAAAATCCGCCATGTTTACTTGTTGTGATACACGCGCACCAATCTTCTACGCCCTCTAGATGCCGAGGCAAAATGATGAGCCTGTCCGTCGGGTTAAAGCGTGGGAGGCGTCGCGAGATCCACACCGAGCTCTTTGAGAATCACGTCGTCCAGGCTGCTGCCGTCGCGCGCGTAGATCCAGCTGCCCTGACCGGTCCCTTCTTTGTCGGTCTGGCTCTCGCCAACGACGCACCAGTCGTAACGTTTCGGTCCGGAGAGCGGCGAAGAGAGCCATATTTGCTTATTGGGAGGCTGCTTGTTGATGACATAGGTTCCCTTGTCGGCGTAAACAATGGTCATGACGCCAGACTAAAGGGAAGTGACAAGAGAGAAGCGTCAGCTGAGCAGTCAATGATGCGAGAACGAGTCGTGGGCTGTGCGAGACTTACAGAGAATTCAATGTCAATGTCTTCCCGCGTGTCTTGCAGAGCCTCAAACCGCGACAGCACGCCATCGAGGTACTCGTCGGCGACCTCGTGATATTCCGACTCGGACAGCTCGACGACGCCGTACGAGGGCTCGGGCGTCGCGGCCGAGGAGCTGGGCTGCGGCGCCGCCTTGGCGGGCTCCTCGCTGTCGGGCATGATGCCCTTGCGCGGGGTGGCCGATGACGAGATTCCGCGCTGGGCGGCGAGCACAGCGGTCGCCGGGAAGCGCAGCGTGCTGCGGGAGATGAGGGGGGTGAGCCGGACTGCGGTGCGAGGAGCGACGGCGACGCTTCTGAGGGCGTGGGAGGCGAGCCTCGAGGCCTGAAGGGGGCTTGTTCGCGGCATGGTGCAGCGGTTGAGATGGGGATCTGGACGGCGGGATGAAGTAGATAAACAGGGAGAAGAATGCGAAGGATGGAGAGGGAGTGGAAAGTCTGGTTCTATTTTATAGTGATTTATGACGGAAATGGGGGTTGTCCTGATGCGCATAGGCAGAGGAAGCTATGATGATTGGTAGCCAATGATGGAGCTCGCATTGTGCGATGGCATGCATGGCCGCTCGTCATGTGCGGGCCGCCGCCTTGGAAACCTCCATCAATCGGCGCGCTCCCCCACCGACTTGCTCTCGCCCAACAAAACCGAGACGGTTTGCCCTGGGGACACAATCCCAAGAATGACAAGGCTGGATTCTGCACAATGATCAACGCTTTTCTGGTCTTCAACGGCCAAGGGCAGCCCCGTCTGACCAAGTTCTACACCCAGCTCGTGAGCCAATAACCAACTACGGCCCTTTCGAATGGCAGCGAGCATTTGCTAATCATATAAAAAAAAATCACTTCGTTTTGGCCGTTTTAGGACACGAGCATCCAGCAGCGCCTCATCTCCGAAATCTTCACGCTCGTGTCGGACCGGCCCGCGAGCTCCTGCAACTTCCTCCCGCTGCCGCCGCTGCTCGCCGCCTCGGGCACGTCCCCCTCCGACGCCGGGCAGAACGACGTGCCCTCGCTGGTGACGTACCGCAACTACGCGACGCTCTACTTCATCGTCATCTCGACCGCGACCGAGTCGCCCCTGGCCCTCATCGACCTGATCCAGGTCTACGTCGAGGCCCTCGACAAGCTGTTCGAGAACGTCTGCGAGCTCGACCTCATCTTCAACTTCGAGACGCTGCACGCGACGCTGTCGGAGATGATCATCGGCGGCGTCGTCATCGAGACGAGCCTCGACCGCATCGTCGCCGGCGTGCGCGCGCAGGGCACCGTGGCGAAGCGGCCGGTCAACGAGGGGCGCGGCGCGGGGATAGGCTCGGGACTGAGCATCGGCATGGGCGGGAATTTTGGCTGGTCTGGGCGGTGAGGGATTTGGGTTGGGCCGATGTGAAGGGGGAACTGATGATAGCTATGGTCTTTTGTCCTTTCTCTCGAGCTTATAAAATGAGACATGTTTACAACGAGACGAAATGGTACAGTTTGTTACAAACAGGGTATGTATATACAGGTAGTGATGATACAAGAGAGCTCGACATCTTACACCGCGCATATCACTTGGGCGGTTCTCTGTTGTCGGGCTGGAGCTCCTCTGGTAATGTCATGTCCTTGCGGCGCTCATACCGCTTGTCAGGATCCATGATGCCAAAGAGGTAGCGGGTACGCCGACGAATCTACTCGGCATTAGCACATATCGAATGAGCGGTAAGCCGATGTTCCGTACCTCCTCGGATGGTTTATACGTTTGTCCCCACCATTCAAACTCGGCGTAAAAGAGTAGCCATACCATGGCGACTGGAGGCCGCGAGGAGAAGAGTGAGTGAGCATCCTGAGCCTCGTGTTCATGCCGCTCTGGCCGAAAAGAGCAGAGCCTGCCAAAAATAAAACGTACCTGCAATCGTCCCGAGCTGCGCAAACTTGACAAACTTCTCCCACCGCGGAGACCGACTGGACATCGTGACGCGGCGCTTGTATTTCTTCTCGAAGCGCAGCTGCTGCTGGTGGCTCAGCTCCTTGAAGTTGGGCGGCCAGACCTTTTTGGTCTGGTAGAAGTTGCTGGCCTGGGCCGACTTGATGCCCGCCTGTTTGGCCGGCTGGGCCGCCCTCCGCAGCAGTGTCGGAAACATGATGCGTCGGGTGTTGCGCGGGGATTTGACGAAGAACTTCTCAGTATAAAGGAATCATGGTGTATATACGTGGTCGCGATAACGTTGGAGCGCTACAAGTATAATGGCCGCCGTGGGGTAAAGCCACACTTGCTGCAGGCACCGCCACGTCCTCTAGCCACTGCCGTGCCCTGGACATTTTCTTGCCCCGCGGTTTCGGTTTTCACCCCTCCAAATACGCCTGAACAAGCTTAAACTGTCTTTATTACTTGCTGTTGAGCCACATCGCAAGCAAGTCTTGCCCGCTGCTCTTTTTCTTTTCCTTTTTGCAGCGAAATAGAACTTCATGACGACGCAAACGTGACGGAGAGAAATTTGTTTGTCTCAAGGATTGACGATCATTGCGAGGTGCATTGCCCTCGACACACCTCCAGTCAACTTGATTTGCCGTCCACATACTCAGCACAGCCGCTGCCATGGCCGAGTCCGTTTCTGTGCCCAAGGCCAT
Source organism: Niveomyces coronatus (assembly GCA_018831755.1). Lineage (NCBI taxonomy): Eukaryota > Fungi > Ascomycota > Sordariomycetes > Hypocreales > Cordycipitaceae > Niveomyces > Niveomyces coronatus. Next base: position 57,033 of record JAFEME010000021.1, on the reverse strand, counting down.
GGAGAGCCTGTCCATCTCCAAGACCAAAGAACTCAAGGGGGCAAGTACTTAGACCATGCTGTTAAACAGACGCAGCGAGTGGCCGCTAACAGAGCTTGCACAGACGGAGAAGAGAGATTCTTTAATCGCTATCGAGAAAAAGTACCAGAAGAAATGGGCCGAAGACTGCGTATTCCATACCGATGCTCCGACCACAAACGAGGTGCCCCTACATTCAATCAGCGCGAGCGAGCTACGGGAGAAATTTCCAAAGTTCTTTGGATGTTCGGCCTATCCATACATGAATGGCACCATGCACGCCGGCCACGCCTTGACCGTCAGCAAGGTCGAGTTCTCTGCGGGTGTCGCCCGGATGACAGGCAAGCGTGCTCTGTTTCCCATGGGTTTCCACTGCACAGGCATGCCTATCAAGGCTTGCGCAGACAAGCTCGTCAAGGAAATTGAGATGTTTGGCAAGGACTTTGCCGGATACGACGCCGATGCTGAAGTTGCTGTCGAGGAGACCCCCAAGCCTGCCGCCAAGCAAGTCAAGGAGGACCCGACCAAGTTCAAGGCGACCAAGGGCAAGGCCAACGCAAAGACCATCAAGGCCAAGTACCAGTTCCAGATCATGCAGTCCATTGGCGTACCGCTCGAGGAAATCCACAAGTTTGCTGACTCTCAGCACTGGCTGCAATACTTTCCTCCTCTGACCATTCGCGATCTTACTGACTTCGGCTGCCGAATTGATTGGCGCAGAAGCTTCGTCACCACCGATGCGAACCCTTACTACGACGCTTTCGTTCGCTGGCAGATGAACCGCCTCAAGGAGCTCAAGAAGATCAAGTTTGGCAAGCGATATACCATATACTCCATCAAGGACCGACAACCGTGTATGGATCATGACCGCGCCGAGGGCGAGGCCGTCAATCCGCAAGAGTATACCGCCTTGAAGCTCAAGGTCCTCGAGTGGTCGGAGAAGGCCGCTGAAAAGGTCAAGAACGGGCTTCCCGCCAATTCCAATGTTTTCCTGGTGCCCGCTACCTTGCGCCCCGAGACCATGTATGGCCAAACATGCTGCTTCGTCGGCCCGAAACTGCAATATGGTCTTTTCAAAGTCAACAGCACCGACTACTATCTGATGACCGAGCGTGCTGCCCGCAACATGGCCTACCAGGGAGTTTATGCCGAGGAAGGTCTCGTCGAGAAGGCCATGGATATCGTAGGCTCTGACGTAGTCGGAACATTGGTGGATGCGCCCTTGTCTCTCCACAAAGACGGCGTTCGAGTTCTCCCCATGGACACAGTCCTGCCGACCAAGGGCACTGGTGTTGTCACTTCGGTGCCGTCCGATAGCCCGGATGACTTTGCCACTGTCACAGACCTGGCCAAGAAGGCCGACTACTACGGAATCACGAAGGAGTGGGCTGAGCTCGAGGTCTTTCCCATCATTGAAACGCCGTCGTACGGTGACCTATGCGCTCCTTTTCTTGTCAAGAAGCTCAAGATCGCATCCCCAAAAGACACCAAGCAGCTCGAAGAGGCCAAGGAGCTTGCGTACAAGGAGGGCTACTACCAAGGCATCTTGAAGGTCGGCAAGTACAAGGGTGAAAAGGTTGAAGTTGCCAAGCCCAAGGTTCGCGCGGACATGATTGCCGCTGGGCAGGCTTTTGCCTACTCTGAGCCCGAGCGCAAGGTCGTCTCGCGATCCGGGGATGACTGCATTGTTGCGTTGATGGACCAGTGGTATCTCGACTACGGCGAGGAGTCATGGAAGCAGACTGCCCTAGCATGGGTCGACGACGGCATGGACACTTTCTCCATCGATACCAAGAATGCTCTAGAGGGCGTGCTCAACTGGCTGAACCAATGGGCCTGTGCGCGCTCTTTCGGCCTCGGAACCAAACTGCCATGGGATCCCCAATTCATCGTCGAGAGTCTGAGCGACTCGACCATTTACATGTCCTACTACACTGTGGCCCACTTCTTGCATAGCGATCTCTTTGGCACGAAGAAGGGAATCTTTAACATTACGGCGGAGCAAATGACGGACAATGTATGGGACTACATCTTTTGTCGGCGCGAACTTGACGAGGCTGTCATCAGCGAGTCCAAGATTTCAAGGGCCAACCTTGAGAGTATGCGTCGTGAGTTTGAGTACTTTTACCCTGTGGACATGCGAATTTCCGGCAAGGACTTGCTGCCTAATCATTTGACTTTCTTCTTGTACATCCACCTGGCCATGTTCCCTCAAGAATACTGGCCGCGCGGTATTCGCGTCAACGGCCACTTGACCCTGAACGGCGAGAAAATGTCCAAGAGCACCGGAAACTTCCTCACCCTCAAAGAACTGGTCGCCAAATTTGGCAGCGATGCATCGCGCATTGCCATGGCTGACGCTGGTGACGGCATTGGCGACTGCAACTTGGAGGAGGATGTCGCGGACAACAACATCCTCCGTCTCTACAATCTGCGCGAGTGGTGTGAAGAGATGAGCAGCCCGGAGGCTGGTCTTCGTGAGGATGCAGTGAACGACTTCCAAGATGCGCTCTTCATCAATGATATGAACGCCATGGCGCGAGATTCGGTTGAGCAGTACAAGCAAACGAATTTCAAACTTGCACTCAAGTCTGGTCTCTACGAGCTCATTGCGGCGCGAGACTTTTACCGAGAAGCCTGTACTGCAGCAAACATCAAGATGCACAAGGCGACTGTGCTGCGGTACATTGAGGTGCAGGCTCTCTTGCTTGCTGTCGTGGCGCCCCATTGGGCTGAGTACATATGGCTCGAGGTTCTTAAGAAGGACAAATCGATACAGCACGCGGCATTCCCTGTCATGGGCGAGACAGACGCGACGCTGTCGGCTAAGCGGGACTACGTGCGGAACACGGCCTCCAACGTCAACTCGGCAGAGGGCCACCAGCAGAAAAAGAAGGCCAAGGGCAAGGAAACGTCATTCGACCCAAAGAAGCCGAAGAAGTTGACCATCTACATGACGGATACGTTCCCGGCGTGGCAGGCCAAATACCTGGAGCTGCTCAAGGATCTGTGGGATCCGGCGAGCAAGTCGACAAACGACAAGGAGCTTAACGCGAGGATCGGCAAGATGGGAGAGATGAAGAAGGCGATGCCATTTGTGCAAGGTCTTAAGCGTCGCTTGCAGTCGGGGGAGCCGGCGTCGGTTGTCTTGGAGCAAAAGCTTGCATTTGACGAGAAGCAAACGCTGCTGCAGATGGTGCCGAGTCTGAAGCGTGGAGCGGGCCTGGCGGAGTGCGAGCTGCTGGCGGTGGAGGAGGGCGGCAAGGAGGGCACGAGCCTGATTGACGGCAAGACGACGGAGATTGGCAATGTGCTCGCTGAGAATGCCGTGCCAGGTAACCCGACATTTGTATTTGAGAATATCTGAGGTCAAGGAGACTGGTGTAGTCATGATGAAATGTTTCTTTTTCGTTTGTTCGAATGTTTTACTGGGCCTTGTTGGCGACGAGCTTTACGGCAATGTGTATAGACACAGAGTAGATGAGGCAAGAACAAGGTTAAATGAGTTTAGGTACGCGCACTTACATGAGGACGGTGGTGCAGTCGTATGATGAAGGCGATGCCAAGTCGGCAGAGAAGGTCGATACGATGCGATAGGCTACGCGGATCTTTCTTCTGCTCGCGCCCCCTGTCCGGCAAGATTTACAAGAAAAAGGGGGAGAGGGATGATTTTGACAAAGACGGGGGTCTGATTCTTAATAAGGCTGGTTGGGTTGTGGTGGGTGCTATTCAGATTACTTGTCTTAGAAATGGGGAGGCAGACTGGGAGATGAGATGTCGCACCGCGAGGTCTCGATCTACGAGATGGTATAGTTGATGAAAGCCCATAGTTTTTGTACTGAGGCGTCTCTGGGCCAGAGGATTCGCTTGTCAGAAGCGTGCAGATGGGGACTGACGCTATTCCTGGTGTCGTGATCTAGACGTTGAAATCTGTACGGCATGTAACAAATAGAGCAGGCCATCTGCCGATGAGCACCTAACCGGCTGCAACTCTTCTTTGACAACAAATTCAGACTGCCTTATGTCCGTCCACTTTTGGGTTTTTTTTTTGTTTCTTTCATGTGTTTTCTTTTGTCTTGAACTGTGGCCATCGTCTTTGTCTCGGTCGATTTACTCCTCCATGCCGGGCCTTTTGGAGGCATGCATCGCGCCCAGAAGACGGGGAGCAGACGGTGCTATCCTGCCTGTGAAGCGGCTGCTGTAGGGTGATGGTACCTGCGGTGCTTTTTATGGGTAGTGCTGCCACCATGTAGATAGTAGGTAGCAGAGAAGCTGCCGCACCATCGTCCGTCCCGTCGGGCCAGGAGACGATGGCTGCTTGAGTGCCAAGCACGCCGGCCGGTGATGGACAGCTACATCAACTGAGTCTTGGCCGGGGACGGACGGTGACGAGACGTTGTGGCCGACGTGGATATAGGGACGAACACGCGTGGTTGATTCCGACATGGCGGGAGTCGACGCTCGTTCCTCTCCGCCACGTAAACGTGGTCGGTTGGTGGATGGCCGCCACGCTCCGCGGCGAGGAAAGAAAAGAGTTGACGGAGCGGTATAGAATTGGCCTTCTAGTGTCCCATTCTTAAACATTCTCTTCTTCCTTCTTGCTGTGGCAAACCATCGAAAGTCGTCCCAGGCCGACGCTCAAGAGGTAGATACGGGGGTAGCCTCCTTCAAGACCTGCATGAGGTGTACTGGCCCTCAAATGCAGTGCTTTTTTTCTTCTAGAAAAGGTTGTAGAGGTGGGCTTTTTATATTGGCTAGAATAAAATTAGAGAATCCTCAACGCATATATCGGCGATGGCGACATGGCAGAGTGATGATGCAGATGGCGTCAGTCTATAAGTCGGAAGCATATTGTGGAGGTGACAGTAGCAATCAGTAGGTAGTCCATCTCAGTCACGGAACGTGCTTATTTGGCAGAACTAAACATGGTAGGCAGGCAGTCATGAGATGCATCGCGGTCTTTCTTGAAGCTACAGTGCCAGGGTGTTACATAAGTGGCGGACCGTGTGTCACGTCACGGCGCTGGAACTTGGAAGCGAAACTACTAAGGCAGTTGCCGGTCCGCTAATCGAGGGTGGGTGGATGATGGCTTACGTGCATATGGCGCACTGATTTATTCCACTCAATATTATTATTATAGGCATACTTTGGCGTCGTGATAAACAAGTGACGGGGGGGAAGAAAGGCCACTTTTGAACACGTATGGTGGTCGGGAGAGACGAAAAACCTTGTCGTGAAAGAGCCGTCATCAATCATTGCATCAAGGCGACGCCGAGAGTAAAGTCGAGCGAATGGCCACTCCAAGGGGGACTACAAGTTTGAGTTTACATGTCCTTTCTATGACAGTTACGTCGCGACATGCCACCATCTAGTTTTTTTTTTTTTTCTTTGACTCTGTGACTGACTGTGGACAGGAAAAAAAAACGTCGAAATCCTGCTTTTTCAAAGCGCTGCTGCCAAAGTAGGCGAGCCATTTTTCTTCTTCCTTTTTTCTCTTCCTTGTTTTATTTAAAATCGCCGATGGTGAAATGCTATCAGATATGACAAAGGAGGGAATAAAACAGGGAGCGCCATGGAAAAAAAAAAAGGAAAATAAAAAGTACCACAAGGCCAGAAAAATAATAATAATAGACGCTAAACCAAAACTCGCCCTCTACCGCTAAAAAAATTTCGACAAAGCTTCTCCAGGCTCAACATGGCAAATGATGGGTCCGACTAGCACTAATCCGCCGACTACAGTGAATCATTGCCCTGATCTTTTTCCCGGTCTCGACTGTTTTCATCTCAGCCTCTAGGTACTCATTACTCGGTCGACTCGGCGGAAAGCTACTTTGCAACAAAGGTGACATGCCCCCCATGCCCCCCCCCCTGTGGACGCCGCCGCCACGACCTGGCAGAGCTCCGCAACAGAAGCCGCCTCTGGACATTGTATAAACAGTCATATACTACCACCTGCTACTACTACTACTGGTACCTAGTGTGCTAGTTACTGTTCCGTCCAGTACCTACTAGTCACTACTCCGTCCGATAAACCACCTGTCCTAATAGCATTTTTTTTTCTGCCCTTCCCCTTCTCTTCATCTCCTCCTTTTTTCCGCATGCATACATTTCTCTCGCTTCTGCTCCTCATCTCATATATTCAACCTAGCACGACGCTCAGCTTTTCTCATCGCATTTTTGCACCTGCCCGAAATCTGCCAGAAAGAATCCAACCCGAGACCATTTCAACACCTACTACATCTCTCAGTCCACGACCAGGAGAATACTCGATAAAGACTGTCCCACCCCCCACCTACACACACCACATAATAAAACGGCGACACCTTCCAACCAAGACACCCCCCCCTTCTCACCCTTCCCCCTTTGGCTCACGCAGAGTCCCATCTGAATCCACTCGACCATCACAATCAACCACTTACATCTCACCACTCACCACCTCACCGAGATACCACCACACCCCCTGCTCTTTGCCCGGTCGTGTAATCTGCTGCATAGATTACCAACACGGACAGTTTCTCTCTTGGTCGCTCGACTCCGCCGTCTCCTGGGCCTGCGATTATTACTCCTCACCTTCAAGGAATCCTTCATCATACTTATCACACTCGTTTCGCTCGCCCTCTCCTCAACCTTTTAGAGCCATCCTACGCGATTTTGATCCAGTAATTTCGGCTCACTCACTCTGGCTTATCGACTGCATCGACGCGCATACCTCGTCTTCCCCAAACCATATCTCAACTCTGTTACCACCCCCAAAAAAAGGCGCAAACACAATCACCGCAACCAACGCCAAGCTGCCAGACCGTACCAAGCTTTTTTTTCTTAACCGTCTTGCCAGATCCGGGCGAGATTTGCCAAGACTGCGGGGGCCGAAAGCTGCGATACGAAGCATCTCGCAATCAGCCTTTCGAGCCATCTTTACCTACCTACTCGCCCATACTACACCCTAATAGCTTCGAATCATTCACCACAGAACCACCTCGTCTCACCATGCGTATATCGCGATACCTCGTCGCCGTCACCATGGCCCTCTCCGTCACAGCTGCCATTCCCGGCGCAGCTGACCAGGCGTCGTCTTCTTCGGCCGGCATCACCTCGTCGCAAACCTTCGCCGACATTGGCCTCGATGCCAGCTCGCACGCTGCTTCGAACGCTACTCACGTCGCGTCTTCCCACTTTCCTCAAACCTCCGCCTCCCCCACAGACCAAACCTCTGCACGTACGGCTGGTATGTACAAGTCTCATGACACTCACTACTCAACCTTGTACGCTATAATGCTTACATGACATGGCTCCAGCTCAATCAACTGCCACTCCCGTCTCCGAACCCTCGTCAAAAAGCAACACGTCAGATTCGAAACCTGCCGATATCGCCGGCGGCGCTGTTCTGCCCCAGATGCAGAGCTCCATGGCCGGCCTCGTCGGCTTCTGCATCATGAGCCTCATCATATTGTAGTTGCCCGCCTGCGACACCACCCCCGCTTCCTTGCTGGCCACAAAACTTTGACGTATGACCTTTTCGCCATATTCGCTTCGCCACCAGGCGATACCTGGCGAACTCTATCATTGTCCAAGACTATCCGCGTCGGCCCGTACATATCCTTCTCACACCCACAAACTTGACGACGTACGACGCCCGCCTATAATAACACATGTCCTCGACTTGAGGTCATTTTTTTTTTTTGGCTCGTGTCGCCCATCACGTCGCATGCGTCACACATGATCTTGGCGTTTGGAGATACCACCAAGCTTTGTTTATTCTTTCGGCCTGTATCGACTTAATTTTGATTCCACCCTTTTCTCTTCTACGCATTATCTTGCACGGTTCACCAATTACATATAGACATTCATCATGACGAGTATCTTGGAGGAGACTGGGGCTGGGGATGCAATCGAGTACTAAAAACAAAAAGTGCGACGATATTGGGTCGCGCCACACCTATAAACTTGGACAGCAGCTTGTCCAAGTCAAATAAAGTCAAATTTTAAAAGTGTTGGGCCTCGTGAATGTCCGTATACAATGACCCTTGTGTATAAACACCATTTGTCGTATCAAAAATCGGTATAAAAAGAAAACCCCACGGAAGTGATGCCTTGTTGAGCACAACCACGTTCCAAACTCCAGCTAATGCAAATAAATCCACGTTTGCCCCAACCATGTACCCCAACCATGTATATATACAGGCGCACATGACATCTGAACACCCTTTGGCAGCATTGCGCCGCTGAAATGTCGCTAATTCTTTTTTTCATCTTCTCAATCTTTCTTCTTTTTTTTCCCTCTCTTTTGGGGTAGACTATGTTTCAAGTAGCGACGGGTATAGGATTCGTCGGTCCTGGTGGCGGTTTCGGTAAATCATCCTTTTACACAACCACATTAGCAAAATGACGTGTTTTTTTTTTTTTTTTTTTTTTTTTTTTTTGCACAGCAGCAAGATGCAATCCAAAGGGTAGAGACGGACCAGGTCGAAAATCACCCGAATCATCAGACTGCAGCTCGGGCACACGGCCACGTCCTGCTCGTCCCGCAGGTCGTCGAGCGCAATCTGGAAGCGGTCGCCGCACGGGCACGGGTAAAAGTACGTCTGCATGGCCTCGTCGAACGTCATGTCCTCGATCTCGATCTCGTCGTAGATGGAGATGTCATTGTCGTCGCTCATTTTTTTTTCGCTTTCCTCTCGCCCCCCTCCAGTGATGATTGCCTTACGAGGGCTGATGATACTCGTTTCTTTCGCTGTGATGTAATGTATAGAAGTCCGAAGACGGGTGCTCGAATTGAAATAACGTGAGTATGTGAAAATGTGTCAACCTCGAGGGTCACCACAAGGCCATGTAGGAACCTTTTTTTTTTTCTTTGCGAGGTTGTCATTCCCCCGCCACTGCGACGCCTCTCCCGAGGTTGAGCCGACACACCCCCACCGCTGCGGGTTGTTGGTCACTAACAAAAGCGGTACAAGGGGGAGGGGGGGAATAAGTCATATCCAGGGGTCTTGTGCCTCCTGATTCTTGGAGCCATCATTCTTTGGCTCGACCCCTCCCTCTCGCTGTATCTCATGCTGTTGCGCTCCATCTCGCAGTCTTTCCTTCAGAGAAACCGCCCATTGATTTTTCGTCGCTTCCTTCATCGTCCCGCAACCTCAATGGCCACCGGTAGGTCCTACAATACGCGCACCCCCCCCCTCCACACCACGTCTCCCGCCAAATGTTCGAGTCCGCACCTTGTACACGGTCCAACAATGGAGGCGGCCAAAAGGGGCGAAAACTCTCACGGTGTCAACCCGGCACTGACATGATACTCTCTCCGTGATCTAGACACCCGCCCCGTCGTCATCTCCGGCCCGTCGGGCGTCGGCAAGGGCACGCTCTTCAACCTCTTGTTCGAGCGCCACCCCGACGCCTTCTGCCTGTCCGTGTCGCACACCACCCGCGCGCCCCGGCCCGGCGAGTCCGACGGCGAGCAGTACTTCTTCGTGCCGATGCGGGAGTTCGAGGACCTCATCGCCCGGGACGGCTTCGTCGAGCACGCCATGTTCGGGGGCAACCGCTACGGCACGAGCAAGATGACCATCGAGGAGCAGACGAAGAAGGGCCGCATCGTGCTGCTGGACATTGAGATGGAGGTGCGTCTGCGCTAGAATTTCGAGCAGGGTATAGCTTTTTTTTGGGGCGGCTGACGTGTTGTGGTCTTGCAGGGCGTCAAGCAAATCAAGAAGTCGACGATGGCGGCTCGATACGTATTCATCGCACCGCCATCGGTGGAGCAGCTCGAGGCGCGTCTGCGCGGCCGCGGCACCGAGACCGAGGCGAGCGTGCAGAAGCGTCTGGCCCAGGCGCAGAACGAGCTCGAGTTTTCCAGGACACCCGGCACGCACGATGTCATCATCGTCAACGATGACCTCGAGACGGCGTATAAGGAGCTGGAGGCGTTCATCTGCAAGCCCGTCGACTCATGACAGAGGCATGCCGTGGATGCGAGAGGTGGATACGATAGAAGGGGCAAGATATAGACTGCAGAGAGCATATGGTCATATGGTCATATATACATATGGGCCAGGAAGTGGCCTATGGGATTTGAATCTAAGAAAGGACTGGATCAATTCAAGGCTGAGCGCCATGACGAAACACTAATATGACTATATACATAGCTTAGATGCTTGCTAGTAAATCGCATAAAAGGGCCGTGATGTTTACATATATATATATACAGGTCTCCTTTTCTTGTCAAACTTCCCCGGCCTACATTGGTCATCGCTTCTGGAGATGAGACGATTTGTGATAGCTATGAGTATCGGCCTCAACGTCAGACAGGCTCTTATAGTGGCTAAACGTGGCTGGTGCGCACAATCACAATCACATGCTGGCCACTGCCGTCCTGCTGTGGCTCAGCGTGCACGACCCAGAACATCCCCGTAATTGTTACCCCAGTTCTCCAACAGGCCGAGGGACTGGGCCAGTGTACCTAGCATGTACCAATTATATACATATTGTTAGAAGAGCATCACAAGTATCTGCCAGGTAGCTTCTCCCGACACTGTCCCAACCACATGCAATGCTTCGATATCCATCTCGTCTGTCAGCATTCCGTTTGCCCTCGTGATCCGCCAACTCACCGTCATTCATTCTTCTCTTCGTGTCGCTTCTACATGGTTATCGACGGGGTTGCTGCTTTCTGATACCAATTGACTTTTTTTTCCCTTTCTTTTGTTTTCTTTGCCGGGTTTTGGACGGGAACACCCAGAAGCCATCCGGCGCCGCGCATACATTTGGCGCCCCTTCGAGGCCATTCCATTCTTCCTCGGACGAACCGGCCGCCCAACTTCGTTCGCGATCGCAAGACGGGGGGGCCTGCGACTTCACCTCCCATCTCCATCACAGCGCTCTCTCTCTCTCCGCGGATCATCTCATCCCTCGCCAGTTCAGCCATGGCCTCGCAGTCCAAGCTGCCGGACCCCGTCCTCCTCCTCCGGCGCGCCGCCGCCCGCGGCTTCAACGCCCGCAGCCTGGCCGCGCAGCTCGTCCAGCTCTACCTCGCCAACCGGTCGCGCATCTCCCGCGCCGTCTGGATCACCCTCTTCGTCGCCCTCGTGCACCGCATCCGGAACGCCATCTCGGAGCAGAAGGCGGCCTCGGCCCGCGAGGCGTCGGCGCAGCACGCCCGCCGCGCCACCGTCACCCAGCCGGTGGGGGGCTCCGGCGGCGGCGGCGGCGGGGGGCCGGACTCGCCGAGGAAGAAGGTGGCGCTGGACCGCGAGTTCTTCCGCTCGCTCATGCGGCTGGTGCGCATCGTTGTGCCGGGATGGCGCAGCAAGGAGGCCCGCCTGCTCATCAGCCATAGCTTCTTCCTCGTGCTGCGCACCATCATCAGCCTCAAGGTCGCCGAGATGGACGGCGCTATCGTCAAGGCGCTCGTGAGGGGCAACGGCAAGGAGTTCATATCGCGGATCGTGTGGTGGATGGTCATCGCAGTCCCTGCCACCTTTACAAATTCCATGGTATGTGACTTTGCATCACCTGCTCGTCATCGTTCGAGAGTCCAAAAATATCTGACGACTATATATACATAGCTTTCCTATCATCAAGCAGAGCTCTCACTAAACTATAGAACACGACTCACCCAATACATTCACGACAAATACCTCTCCAACCTCACCTTTTACGGCATCTCGGCGCTTGACGACCGCATAAAGAACCCCGACCAGCTCATTGCCGTCGACGTTTCCAAGTTCTCCAACAGCCTGGCCGAGCTGTACAGCAACCTGGCCAAGCCGTTACTGGACATGGTACGCCCACATGCCAACATCTCCTCCTCCACCCCCTCCAAGCTCAGAACTTGCCATGACACATTTTTGCTAACCGCCCGCAGACCATCTACACCTACTCCCTCTCCAAGAGCGTCGGCGGTGAGGGCGTCGTCTTCATGTCCCTGCTCGTGCAGCTGTCCGCCAACGTGATGCGCATCCTCACCCCGCCGTTTGGCAAGTACGTCGCCGACGAGGCGCGGCTCGAGGGCGAGTTCCGCTACCAGCACTCGCGCCTCATCGACTACGCCGAGGAGGTGGCGCTCTACAGCGGCCACGCCGCCGAGAAGGACACGCTCGACAAGGGCTACTTCACCCTCATCAAGCACGTCAACTACATCCTGCGCCGCCGCTTCTACCACGGCTTCATGGAGGACTTTGTCATCAAGTACTTCTGGGGCGCCCTCGGCCTCGTGCTCTGCAGCGTCCCCGTCTTCGTCCGAGTCCCCGGCGCCGGCGCCCTCCCCGGCGTCAGCATGGGCGACCGGACCGAGTCCTTTGTCACCAACCGCCGCATGCTGCTCTCGGCGTCGGACGCCTTTGGTCGCATCATGTTCTCGTACCGCGAGATCATGGAGCTCGCCGGCTACACGTCGCGGGTCGACTCCCTGCTCAACGTCATGGATGATATACAGACCGGTCACTTTGAAAAGAACTTGGTGTCCTCATCGGGCACCGAAAACAACGAAGCTGTCCTCAAGGGCCGCGGCACCATCCACGAAAGTAAAGACATTACTTTCATTGACGTGTAAGCTCTTCTTCTTCTTCTTCTTCTTCTTCTTCTTCTTCTTCTTCTTCTTCTTCTTCTTCTTCTTCTTCTGCTTTCCGGGCACTTCCACCAATAAGCATACATGAGCTAACAGTCCGCAGTCCCATCGTCTCACCCAATGGCGACGTCCTCGTCAAGGCCCTGTCCTTCTCCATCAAGCACGGCGACCACCTTCTCGTCGTCGGCCCCAACGGGTGCGGCAAGTCGTCCCTCTTCCGCATCCTCGGCGGGCTGTGGCCCGTCTACGGCGGCACCGTGCACAAGCCGCCCTTCACGTCCATCTTCTACCTGCCGCAGCGGCCGTACCTCTCGCGCGGCTCGCTCCGCCAGCAGATCATCTACCCGGACTCGCTGCGGCAGATGCGGCAACGCGGCGCCACCGACGCGGACCTCGCCGCGATCCTGCAGACGCTCGACCTCGCGCACCTCGTCGACCTCTACGACCAGGGCTGGGACGCCGAGGCCGAGTGGCGCGACGTGCTCTCCGGCGGCCTCCAGCAGCGCGTCGCCATGGCCCGCCTCTTCTACCACCGCCCCAAGTACGCCATCCTCGACGAGTGCACCAGCAGCGTCACCCTCGACACCGAAAAGATCATGTACGACCATGCAAAGGCCCTCGGCATCACCCTCATGACCGTCAGCCACCGCCGCAGCCTCTGGAAGTACCACACCCACATCCTCCAGTTCGACGGCCAGGGCAACTACGTCTTCACAAGGCTCGACGCCGACAAGCGCCTCCGGCTCGAGGACGAGAAGGAGGAGCTGGATATCAAGCTGCGCCAGGTGCCCGAGCTGGAGAGGCGTCTGGCCGAGCTGACGTCGTGAAGCGATTGTAAGTTCTTTTTTTGTTTCTTTCGAACATGCAGGGAAAGGGAAGGGAGTTCAAGGTTTTCACACGTTGGGGTATTGTGCTACTTCTTGTTGGTATATGAGAAAAAATGCACATATGACACCGAACGAAAGAACGTCATAGGAGGTGACGCCGTGGACGGGGACGAGTCTGTCCGTGCATCAGGGAATATGTCTATTTCTTCCCGTCTTTTTTGGAAAACTCCATAGAGTTAGAGGTGCAATAGAGCAGTTCATCTCCTCAATATATACTACATTTCTCATCCACTCATCCGATGTGCCAACGTCAAGTGCGTCGTGCGCTATCCTCCTCTTCGCCCGGAACAGGGAATCAGTCACCTCAGACGCGCACAGATCCTTCTTCCCGCCTGTATTCTCAGTGCGCCACAGGAAGTCACCCAAAGGTGGCTCAAGAGTAATATTACCCAAGTATTGTATATATAATAGAGAATACTAATATACGACTTCCTAAGAAAAAAAAAACGTCAAAGAGATGGATGAAAAATAAGAACGGAAGAAAAAAAAAAGAGACCTTTTTCGGAGGGGGCAGCTTCAACATCATTTCAAAAGCTGACGGTTGAAAAAACCCCTTCTGCGACCAGTTGCTATCCAGAACGCCTGGCCAAATCAAAATGGATATAGAAGGTGAAGAAAAGAAAAAAAAATATACAAGGAAAACCGCAAACAATATGCAGGAAATTTTTTTTGGAAAGAATGTAGTTGCCGCGCAGATTGCAAAGGAAGCGTAGAAGAGGGGGGGGTTGTTCGCCTGCTTCCGCACCGTACAGATGGATACCCAGAGGGTCATCGCTTACTGTGAATCTATTCTTCATCAACGCTGCCCATGACCAGATTGTTCTTGTTTCCCTTGATGCCCATCTTTAGCATGCTAAATCTCTTCCGAACGCTACTACCGCGTTTCATCAAGCTGGACTCTTTCGCCGGCGTGTCCCTGTCGTCCTGCGACCCGCGCCTTTCCATGCTTGTCGAGCTAGCTCGCCGCTCAATACTTCCGGTGTCACTCGATTGAGATCGGGTTGCCGCCGAGCGCGTGCTCTTGTCTTTGCTGAGACTGCGCTTGTGTCCATGTCCCCGCGGAGACGACTCCCCAATGCCGTTCAGTTCGGCAGGTTGGAAGTCGGCGCTCTTCTTCTTGCTACCAAGGAAACTCAGTCGCGTGCCGCGAGGATGCTGCAGCGAGACGCGACGGATGACAGAGGCTTCCTCGAGCTTCGCACCGCTCGTCGGTGACACGACAGCCTGCCATCTAGGGCTTTGCTCAACTGATGGCGTCGCACCTCTGAATACCGTTGATGGTGTGGATGTTGAGTCTTTGGCAGGAGCAGCCGGAGCAAAGGTTGCAATCTCAGGGGCAAATGTGTTTTCAAAATGTCGCATCAATTCATCGTGCTTGGTGGTCGCGGTTGGATCAGTTCTGATTCGAGCAAAGAGCGCCAGACATCTCTTGAGCATCATTGCGTGATCAATCAGAGCCGTCTTGATGGCTGCATTGCCGGGGCTGAGCTCCTCTGCCTCTTCCCCATCTTCCTCTTCATCTTCGCTTCCATCTCCGGCACCGTGACGCTCTGGGAGAAGCTTGCGATAGCATGCTACACTTTGATCAGAAGTCGGGTTGACAGATACGGCAACGGCATCTAGAAGAAGCTGTTTGTTCTGGTCCTCGCCGTCAGAGATACGGCGCTCCAATGTCGCCATTTCCTGCGTCTTGCGCACGATACGCTCCAGCGCCGTCTCGTTTGCGGAGAGATCCAGTTGGTACGTGTCGATAATCTCACTACGGCGCAAAATCGTTGGAAACGGCTCAGCTGTTGTGAAGACCAACTTTTCCGAATGGTGCTCATGAACAGGTCCGGAGGTTGTCCGCTTAGCAGTAATGGCAAAGACCTGCGGATGAGAGGAGAGCAGAAAGTCGCGAATGACCTGAGGCACCCGAGTGCGTTGATATATTTTGTGCGAAAGATCCCGGTGCGGCGTCACGGCGGAAATGACCAAGAATTGACCTTCAACCTCGTCATTTTCTTCCGTTGTAACAATTTTTGCAGAGGGATATTGCTCCTGCATCCTGTCTGTGAATGCCGCCGCGCGCTCGCTCGGAGCACCCTCGTAGATGTATTCTTTGTCTCGCAAAGAGGTTGGGAAGCCGAGACCTTTGTAAAAGACCTTGAAATATTTAGGAATAAGCTTCTCGCTCTTGGAAATGGTCTCGTAAATTTTCGCGATGGCGCGCTCGGCTCGTGCGAGCTTTGCAAAGTCGTAAATATTCGTTTCGTACTGTACTTGCAGCTCTTTGTAGGCTGTCAGTGCGTTGCTCCAAGACTCCCCCTCTTCAAAGTGCTTGATCATGTCAAAGTAGATTCTCTCTTTGCGCTCAAAGTGTGTCTGGGCCGGGTACTCTGGATCAGACATGGCAGCGGTTTCTCGATTAGGATCCCACTCGTAAAGCTCAGCATGCAGCCTCAATGCGAGACCAGCCTCCGCATGATTCCGTGATTCGGCTTGCAGACTGGCGAGCTGGTGAACATAACGCACAAATATTTCTTCTTTCTGCATATCTCGGAGAAACTCCATCAGTCGCAGGCGGTTGATGATGTCAGACGCTCCATTTCCGTGGTCGCTGCTATGCACGGCCACCAAGAGGTCCAGAAACTCGTCAATGGTGCTCGTCACCTCCTGGAGGGCGTTCGCCAAAGGCTCATCATCCGTTCCCGACAGTCCGATGAATCTATCCATCAGCTCTCCCAGGAAAAGCTTCTGTAGCACACTTTCCGTCAGAGGTTTCGTCTTGAAATAAGCGTCGAGGCAGTCGACTATCTCCGTCTGAATGACAGAGAGATCTTCGCTGAGCGTCCATTCGCTGACAATCATGGTTTGGAGCACTTCCACTGCCATTCTTCTCAAACCTTCGTGGACACTGAGGCACAGTTCTACAATCGGCCCAACCAGGCCCGGGACGTACTGCACCTGGTATCCCCCCATTCTTGAGAGACCGTACCTAGTGCGCTCTTCGTTACTGGCTTCCCAGCCGATCGCCTCCCATGTCCTACGTAGGAGTGTAGCTCCATCTTCGCGTACATCGCCGGCAATTTTCCAGACCGCTCTGCGTTTTTGTTCTGGAAATGTCTCAAGGGCAAGTGAGGAGCTTCCGACTAGTCTAAGCAGCGTCTCAAAGAACAATTTCCACAACTCGGTATTGAAAGACTCTGCTTCATCTGGGTGTGGGAGAAAGGACTCTAGAAGTATCGTAGCCAGGTACTGTAGAGTGTGCATGGCTGACTTGTGGTGGTAGATGTTGACACTGAGCCAGCTATCCGGAAACGCTTCACCCTTCAAAATGCTGATCTGCACCTGGAGCACGCTCTCCAAGATTGTCTGCATGTCGCTGTCAGCTAGTTCAAGCTGCATTCCTGCCTGCGAGCTTGATATAGCAGATAGCATGGCAGACAACTCGGCCAACGCTTCATCAGATTTCACATTCCCAGCGACAGGCTTAGCTGGGAATGGATATGAGGAAGGGAACAGCAATGAGAGCTTGGTCCGCGCTTGTGAAGGTGACGCCAGAACTGACAGGTACGAGTCAATTATTCTCGGTGCATGATCGGGTATTTCAGGGCCAATGTACTCCAACTGGTTGGCTAGAATGGAACAACACAGCCGGATTTGGCTCCTCCACTGCTCATTCAAATCGGTGCAGTGACCCCAATGCGGACTGATCCAGCGGACGGTGTTGGCGCTGAGCGCAGATCTCTGGTCGGGATGGCTGAAAATATCGAGTTTCGAGTAGTTGATAATGAGAACGAGCTTGTATAAAATCAGCTTGCCCTTCACATCAGTGCAGGAGTCCATAAAATCTATGGCAATATGGAGTATCTCCTCAGCCGAAAGCATATCAGTAAGTTCCGGAAGCCAAGTATGGAAGTGTTGCACAGCCAGAGTCTGGCTGCCAACCATAACAGGGGCAGGGTTTCGCATCATCTCCTCCAGTGCTTTGAATATCGATCTTAATTGCTTTGTGAACCCTTGAGCGGAGGTCTTTATGCCGATACCAGCCTCCTTCACTCTTTGCTGAGAACGTGCGCGTGTGATGAATTTAAGAATGTGTCGTACAATCTTGAAGGTTGCCCTTAACTTGCGCGCTGTTTCAGTCTCGGATGGATGCTGGAGCAGTCGTGTCAGGGCCCGAACCAGGCAAGAAGCCGCGAAAGGATAGTGGAACTGCTCTTCCGCGTACTGATCAACCAATGGAACGAGGTTGAACCGGCGATCATGGACAATGCCTAGTACTCTGACTAAAGCAGTAAAGACAAGGTCCTCAAACTCGTTGTTGCCAGAATGTTCAACCAAAATGCCAAACAGGCTGTCGAGAACAGTACCCAACAGCTTGACAATCTCAATCTCGGGCACGAAAATGGTCTGATGAAGTACCACCGAGAGATCTTCCTGCGATAGATCCTTCCATTTCAGTAGACCTAGAATTACTCGGTCTTGCGAGAAAAGCGTACTGCATAGGTACGTATCGATGATAAGCACGGCCAGAGGACCGGTTACTTCAGCTGATCGGGAGTCCTTTCCTTTGGGGGTCCAAACTGTGGACAGATATCCACCCTTACCGCTCGGCCCAGCTTGCGCGGTCGAGGTGTGCTCGTCTATTTTGTAAAGTAGCAGTCCATGCGATCCGTCGCGGATGAATGCGTCTCGGTCCCAAAGAGGCATGTGTGCAATGGCAAAAGGAGGATTGGGCATGTCGTTCAGGAACATTACGACATGGGCGTTGGACACCTCGTTCGCGGTTAGCGACAAGCGCAGTGTCTGGTTCCATGCCTCGCCACGCTCGGCTGCGACCGACTTGAAAGTTGTGATGCCACTACTGTTTGAAGACGGGAATATACAGTTTTCGATCTTGGCGCCAGACCGCTGTCGAACCTCCAAAGTCACCTGCAGACTGGAGCCCTGCATCGCGGAGGGCATACTTGTGGCACTTCCCCCATACCTAGAGAGGAGATTTTGCTTCGCAAGTGCCGCTGTATTCAGCGTCAGATAGATATCGGATCTTGGTCGGGTCGGCGCGCCAGAGAAGCCGATCCTTCTAGTCTTTGAAATACCCGATAGACTTGTCGGCGTTGCCTTGATGAGTGCATCAGCATCTGGATGGTTAAAGCTCTTGACTGAAACCTGTAAACGCTCTCCGCGTTTCGCCTTTTCAAAATTCTCGGCAGAGTTTCCGGCCAGGTCTCGAAGAACAGGATCCCATTCGTCGACAGAGTCTCTTTCTGCATGAGGCCTTGCAGTCGGCGCCCAGATGCTGATCACGTGTTCGACTTCTTCCTCATGCCTCATGATAGCATTGAGCTTCATGACGCCGATGCCGACAGTGCGCTGGGCCATTTGCGCATCATCTGTTGCTATGCTGACTTGTGAACCACCGGTGCTTGGGGGCCCATATTCGCTTCGCCCATCTGTTCGGTTCGAATAAGGCCGTTCGGATTGCTGCTCGCTGACGGGATCCATCTTGGCAAATGGCGAGCCACGCGAGAAGGTTGAGCGCGTCGACTTGGCAGCCCACATGAAGCTTCTCCGGGATCCTTTACCTCCGCTAGCGGGCAAGGACTTCGTATGCTCGCGGGTGTAGAAACTATCACCCAAGCTACTGGAGCGTGACTGCGGCGACGCTATTTCGATCTTTTGCGGAGGTAGGACCTTGATAACGAGATAGAGCTCAGACTCGGCGACTGGTGTGTCGCCGATGTCGAGGCTAGACAAGTCCGTGAATAATGTTCGAGTAGCGCCGTCTTGTACAAGGGAACCTATAGTGCGGCCGACCGGGATTTCGATGGAAAACGCTTCTGAGAGACCGACCGGTCTGTCGTGGTATGGCTTGCTCGCTAGATAAGCTACGAGACAGGTCTCATCGGTAGAGACGCCTGCGAAGCCTTTGACGTCCAAGAACAAATGATGCAAGCTAGCAAGCTCAACAGTTGGCTTAGGCGGCTCGTTGAGAGCACTCATGCTTGACTGCAGCTCCGTGAGAGCAACGACAGAATCATCACCAGTCAAGATGCGCCCACGCGCACCGGGGTCCCGAACAATCACTTCCCCACCGCAGAGCTTGTTCACCTGAACCAGATCCCAGACTGTCTTTTCCCTGAGGGCTTCGTACTCGCTTGATGTCAGAACGTTGTATAGAAACTGCTGACGGTGAAGATTCAGGTCTGTTATAAGCTGGGACAGCTTTTCCAGTTTGGAGTACTCTCTCGCAAGCAGCAGCTGATGCAAGTTCTTGGAGTGCCATTCGCGCAGACATGAAGATATCTCGTCGATTAGTGGCTCGGACGCAGAGGTTGGTGTTTCGTCGCCAATTTTGAGCATCGGCACAGGCGCAGGTGGCCGTGGCATCTTGGGATCTCGCTGTACGGCGATAGACAGCTTTTCATTCGTGTTATTGCCGTTCAACTCTTGTAGCGGCATTCTGCGTTTGCGCTGAGACCTTGACTTAGGCGGCCTGTGTATGTGTTCGGCTTTGCTGCCTAGGCCTCCCTTGGCCGAGTCTTCGGATTGGTTTTCGTCATCTTGCTTCTTGACATTCCTGGCGCCGAGATTGCCATCCTGCTGTGCTTCCTCATCCGTCTCCTCGGAGTCTCCCAGCATCTCTCGGATCTCGACACAGCTGCGGGGAAAGACACCGCTAAACACACGAGCTTCGAGGGTTTGACCTTGAACTGAAGTGAGACCAGCTAAGAGGCTAGGGGGGGCGACGAGATAGCCCCTGACCCAGCTGCCGTCTGCCGTCTCTTCGATTATGTAGAGCTCATCGCCGATTTCGAGCGGGAGGTCGGCAGGTCGTTCGGCGGCGAATGGAAAGGTTGCAACCGCAAAAGCGATGTGCGGGAGCGGGTGCCAGGGCATGGCGACTGTCTGGCCGGCTGAGCACCAGACCTGCGACAACTCTGCTGAAGCTGCTGGCTGATGCAATGACTCGACAGGGCCGGAGCGGTGTCCGAGTCGTTAGAGCTGTACTTTTGTCGCATACGGCTCGCCAGCCAGCGGAGACTGACGTTGCTGGTGGCCGCAAGGCAAGTTCTGCTACACCATGAAGATCCAGCTGCTCGAGAAGGACGATTGCTGTGCGCTTGTGTCTAGCAATGACAGGCCGAGGGATTATAGATACAGAAAGTAAAACTGCGACAGCAACAAGCGGGCGCTACGGGAACTCCATGACCGGAAGAAAACCCTGGGTGGGCAGCAATTAAGTTCTTGGGGTGTTTCGCGCACCCCTGAAGAAAACGCGAACTGGGGAGGCTTTTCTCTCGGTTGGCGTTTCCGCAGCTGCGAGCTACATCTGGCCGACCTTTGCCACTGTACACTCAGTCGAGGTTTATCAAACACTGGCTCAGCGGCAATTATGATTACGATACTATTCATAGAGTGCGATGCCAAGACGTTTCTTTATCAAATGTCAAGTTCGCTCGGAGATCTATACGTCGACACCAGCGGTTTTTAAAATCGAAGCATGACGCTGACAGTTCAGATGATACTGTGCAGTACAAGTGCTAGGGGCTTCACTGGGGTGGATTCATGGGGTCAGTGCCTGCGCTGCCGTGGTGTTCATAAATTAGTACAGGAGGTACTGTACCTAGTAGTAAGTACAGTAGTAGTCCTGGTGGTAAGGGATACCTTGGCAGTATGCATGTAGAAGTTAGGACTTGCATGCTGTACCCAGTCTATGCCGTGCGCACCGCCTATGCCCCGTTGGTACCAATCAATTAATTTATTTTTTTTAATTCCTTGGTCTCTTCCGTACAGCATTGCGCTTTGCCTAGCCCGGTGGATTCAGTATTCCTCTTTTTCCCCTCGTCTTCTTCACTCGAATGTGCGAAAGGCCCAACGACATCGAGGAGCTACAGTGTGTCCCGTCGACAGGTACTGCACCTTTGTACCTATTAAGTCCTACTACGTATGGTGTGCCCCAGGAAACCGAGCGGACCGCAAACCTTCGTTACCAAAGTCATTATTAGTCTAGGAGAGGCAAGAGGAACGGTACTTTCGACTCCTTACACAGGTGGTATCTTCTCAGTGCTCACCAGCTATTTATTGCTAGCGATTCACGGAAGGAAACCTGGGCACGGACAAAGGCAAAGTACACGAGCCGTGCGGCAGACCCAGCACCCACCCGACTCCAGCTCAGGCACCTTTAACCGCCAGACCGCCTAGCACCTCCATCAATAGGGGATGAATTCTAGATTGCCTTGTACAGTACCTCATACGTACAGCACAAAGCGGGCAGTCTACTACGATTATTAGTAGATTCTCTACTGCAAGCGAGGCACACATAGGTAGGCAATGAAGCACCTCGAGAAGTGCAGAAATAGAAAATCATGTGTCGTGAGCAATTGACTATAACTGTAATCAGTACCGTCTCGTCGAGCGTCCAGCGGTGCAGTCAAGACCAATCTCTTTACATTTTCGCCCTTCTCGTAGAAGATAACCAACAGTGGTATCGCCTTGGTTTTCTTATGTACTACTAGAGCGCAGGAAATGCTTTACCTACAGTCAAGCGCAAGCGACGCCAAAATACAGTGCATTCTTCAGCATCTGTCTCGATCCGTCCACAGTTGGCGAGGTTATCAAAGCTTCATCAATCGTTGAGACTTTTGCAAGTCAAGAACAACCCTGAACTCGGTAGAATGCTGCGTTACCTATGCGCTGTGCACCTCCCCGAACTCATATTGCATGTGCACAAGACAAACAATGTGAATTGATACTGAGCCGTTGGGGCGACGATTCTCATCCATGTCAGTATCGTCAGCCAACTTGCTCCATTCGGCCTATCCAGTAACGACTCGACACATCTTTCTTCAAACAAAACGAGAATGAAAAAAAAACTGACACGCATCCAAGCAACAATCAGACTGCACATTATATAAATAAAAACGCATCCTGCTCCATCCAGCATCATCTGCGCGTCGCAACAATGGGAACGCCTTTTGTCGCACTCCTAGAGCCTAGCAAGCTCGAGGGCTACAGGCCGGGCCGCACCCGCGAGGAGCAGCCTACCGGCATTCCGCCGACCTTTCTCGACGCGATGGAGGTGCGGGAAGCCGTATTTGTCCGAGAGCAAGGCGTCCCGGCCCAGCTTCAATACGATGACGACGATGCACGCTGCTGCCATTGGGTCGCCTATGCCAGCGTCCACACCACCCTAGAGGAAGAGGTGCGCAGCGACTCGGGCGACGTCATCCAGCCGCGCAAGAGCTCGACGCGCAGCACGCCCATTGGCACCGTCCGCCTCGTACCCTTCCCACACGGGCCACATCCCGTCAACGGCGGCAGGTATCGCGGTGGTGCGCTACAAGGCGAGGTTCCCAAGGCAAGGGAGCCGAGTGACTTCTCGCAGGGTCGACCTGCTTCCGCACACCACGACGGCAGGGAGTCTTATGTCAAGATTGGCCGGCTCTGCGTGCAGGAGAGCTTTCGCGGTAATAAGATTGCGAGCCTGCTCGTTCGCACCTTGCTGGAATGGCTGAAGGAGAACCCTTCCTATTTCGATCCCAGCATCACTGAGCTCGGCCTGGAGCAGTTGGGGGCCCGGCGAGAGACAGAGATACCGTCTTGGGGGGGCTTGGTTTGCGTCCACGTTCAAAAACAAGCCCAGTCAACCTGGCAACGTCTTGGCTTCACCTGGGACGAGAGTATGGGAACGTGGTGGGAGGAAGATATACTGCATATTGGCATGTGGCAGCGCCTGCCTATCAATGAGAAGCGACTACGAGTCTGAAGAAGCACTTTCGACAGTACGAAGTCACTTTCAAGTTACATAGTTCCATACGCTCTACAGTCATTCATATTGTGACACTGCCCGGAAAGATTTCCTAAGATTTCACATGTCATTGGCTTCGTCATGTGGCTGTCGTGAAGGCTGCTATTACTTCCTGTCAGCTTTTCGCGAGATAGCGCAAGCGAGACGCACCAGCTCAATTTCGTTGCAATGGAAGCGCGATACTCCGGTCGGTTTTCCTGGCCGATGCCGTACACATACAACTCAGTCTCCAATCGAGTCCAGCACTACAATCTTTAAACAGTATTCGAGAGTTTTGCCATTTTTCTCCTTTCATACATTGTTTGAGGTGTGTTCAGGGATCGGCCAAACCGCCCATTACTGGTAGCTGGCTCAGACGTACAGCCATTGGGCTTTCAATTCGGCTTTTGAAAATTCGTAAGATATAAGAGCCTGTTTCAAGCTCAGTTTAGTGAGACTAGTGACATTCTTAATAATAGTCCATAGCCGCGTTCCTAGACCCAAGACGCAAAAATGCAATTCTGTAATAAGCCAGAACCACGCCCAAAGCCGCACTCCATCCTGCCAAACAAAAATTCCAATTTTGTAAACGCAATTCGTTTATCGGTTGCTCTTGGCCACACGCTCCAACTCGTCCTTCTTCTTGATGGCGTAAGAGTTGCTGCTACCCTTGGCAGCGTTGATAAGCTCCTCAGCAAGGCACTCAGCAATCGACTTGACGTTACGGAAAGCAGCCTCGCGGGCGCCGGTGGTGAGCAGAGCGATGGCCTGGTTGACTCTGCGGAGAGGAGAAACATCGACGGCTTGACGACGGACGGTACCGGCGGAGCCGATTCGGGTAGAGTCTTCACGGGGACCGCAGTTGACAATCGCGTCAACGGCGACCTGGATAGGGTTCTGGTCGGTCATGAGGTGGATCTAACAGGTGTCAGTTATTATACAGGCTTAGTGGTATCGCTTGCTGCACGTCGTTTCGAATCGTCCATGATAAATCTACCCGCGTTGCAGTACGATTGTTGGGAAGCACTCACGATCTCGAAAGCGTGGTCGACAATGCGGACGGCCATGAGCTTCTTGCCGTTGTTGCGGCCGTGCATCATCAATGAGTTTGTGAGGCGCTCGATGATCGGGCAGCTGGCCTTGCGGAAGCGCTTGGCAGCATATTTACCGGCGGAATGGGTGACATAGACGGGCTTGCTGAGGTAGATGTAGTCGCTGATTCACGGTCAGAAAAATTCGTCCAATTCAAGAAATTCAGCTCATGGTCTCGATTAAGTCCCTCGCTGCGAACTCGTTTCCATTGCCCATCGGTGCATGTGAGGTATAAACGTACGTCAAGGAAATGTCGCGAACCTCGACATCGTAGTCCCACTTGTTGAACAGCTTCACGTTGCCAACCTCCTTGGCAACGCTCTTGGGAAGAACGCTGGGAAGAGCGTCAATATCACCGCCCTCAGACATTGTGTTTAACAGCAGTCGATGGTTCGGTAGATGGCGGGGAACTGCGGTTAGTATGCTCGGGTTGTCGTGATGGATTTTTTCGTGAGGTTGAGACTATGGCTCGGCAGAGGAGGGTTTGGTAGATTTTGGTGGGTGTGATCTGGGCCAATCAAAGGCTGCCAAACTTGCGGTACGTACCAAACATGCCACAAACTTTAGGGCAAGCCTGCCCTGCCAGCGAATGGTGCGTTGGTGTGGGCGGGTCCTCTCGTCGGAGCCTGTAGACGACTTCGCGACATTGGCGAAAAATCGACTCTCCTCCACACTCCGTCAACGTCAAATCACATCACATCAAAATGGTACGCCGCGCCCGTTAACGACAACGATAATTTCGAATTCAATCCAATATTCAAGATCGTACGAGCTAACTAATCGATTTTTCGCTGCAGGCGCCCGCTGCTGGAGCTAAGAAGCAAAAGAAGAAGTGGTCAAAGGGCAAGGTCAAGGACAAGGCCCAACACGCCGTCATTCTCGACAAGGCCACCTCGGAGAAGCTGTACAAGGATGTTCAGTCATACCGTCTCGTCACCGTCGCTGTTCTCGTCGACCGTATGAAGATCAACGGTTCTCTAGCACGTCAATGCATCATCGACCTTGAGGAGAAGGGCATGATCAAGCCTGTCATCACACACAGCAAGATGAAGATTTACAGTACGTGGATTCCTGAGCGATGACTGCGATCCCGGAAATTGATATTCTAACAACCATCGTCAGCTCGTGCCATTGCTGCATAGGCGAATTTCGATCAGGGTGTTTTCAGTCTGGAAGTTTGGCGTCATCATGACCTATATGATAATGGTCTAAGGTTTGGGCAAAGGCAATAGAATGCCTACTTGGGGCGCCTATATACACGGTTTTACATACTTGAGACCGAATTTGCACGAGCAGACGGCAAAGCAATGACAAAAAAAATTATTATGACATCAATTTTTCAGCCGCTTGCTTGTCTACCGCATTTTCAATATCTGTTTCTGGCATGTCTCCGTTACTCCATCGATTGTCTGGCTACACGTCAACTTCAGAGATGACCGTGGAGAAGGCCACCGCCATTCGTGATAGAATGTAGGTACGGGGACGGTTGTCGCCCTCGCTCTGACTCAATCTTCACAGGATGTCAATGCATCTACAATTGTTGTGCAAATTCGTAGAAGAAACGCAAATTTCGAAACTCGCGACTTGTCATAACACAATGTCGACAAGGTGCATAGATAAAATGATCATTTAGGCGTAGCATTGCGACGTCAGTGTTGCATCTCGGTTTCGGCACCGCATATTGTAGCCATATTTCTGTCCATTCCCACTTCAACTAAGGTATTGCCTCGACTTAGATCCCATCTCTCGGTCTCTATGGATTTCAATGCTTTGACACCACACAGCAACTCGGCATCGGTGACGGCAGCCTACCAGGCGTCAAAGTGACCGTAAGCAGAGCCAACCCGCTGTAGGATG
Organism: Niveomyces coronatus; assembly: GCA_018831755.1. Lineage (NCBI taxonomy): Eukaryota > Fungi > Ascomycota > Sordariomycetes > Hypocreales > Cordycipitaceae > Niveomyces > Niveomyces coronatus. The sequence continues at coordinate 30,842 of JAFEME010000021.1, read as the reverse complement.
ACAAAACTTCTACTTAGCAGCAGTAGAACTAAATTCATATTCTTTTATTCTTTTTCTAACATGATTTAAGTCGCCTTAGGTCGTGATAGAAAGGCCTTGTACCATTTCTATCGGATGCGTAATTTGCAACTTACGACCGGGACTTATGGTCTTTCTATCGCAACGGCAACGGAACGCGAAACTCGTGCAGTGCGAGGTTTAATCGGTAACGCCATTGCAGGCCTCATCAGATTGCAACCACTAAACGATCTTGAGACATGATTCTGATTCTATCCGCACGTTCATTACATGTATAGTAAGCCAGACCTTGTTTCGCCTCCCACCCGGATGGAGCACCAGAACTACATGATGCCAGTCAGGGGTTCCGTGAGAGATGGCAATTTCGGGGCAGCCGGTGTAACAGTGGAGCCCCCTGCTGAGCCGGGGAGAAAATTTGTGCTGGCAGATGTGGCAAGTAGTTCGATGTACCTCCGATGTGGCGTTTATATTAGCGATGAGCGGATTGGATACAGTTCTCACAGAAGAACGAATTATCAGCATGTTAGGATCAAATAAATTCGTGAATTGAATAGCCCAAATGTATACAATTGCTTGTTACGGAGCTATTTCGAATGATACGACTATCAGCATTATTTGTGCCCTTCATGGCGTGCAGGCAGGCAGGTCCTTTCCCACTAAACTGGGCGTTATGTGAGGCAAATGTCAATGAGATCTGAAACGCAGCACGGAGAGCATTGTCGGGAATCGTAGTTGTGGGTTATCTTGCCATCTCGTGAAAACTTCTTCTCCGTCCTCTAGTTAGCTGTTTATCCGTGTCATAGACATGGAGTCGCCATGCAGTTCAACCTACCAACTTAGAGTAGGAATGTGTACATGGCTTAACTAGGCAACACGCACGGCTGCTCTTGTATGCTGCCAAACTCTGATGGGTCGTTGAATAGAAATATGCCAATAATTGCTGCGTGGTTATAGTACTAAGCCTTCCATGGACATATCGAGTACATGAACGTGGTAGGCACCCATTTATTGCAGTAGAAATGCTGTGTTGATACGACACGGGGTTTACCACTTTGCACGGACAGGTATTGCAGTACGGTTCGTACATGGCTGATAGGTACCTCGTTATACTTCATACTTCTGTGGTGGCCATCCAGCGCCAGATAAGCTCGGGGCGAACCGGCAACTCGCTGTAGTTAGAGCAGAACAGGCAGACAGGCTTTCTGGTGCTCGGCTGGCCGTGAATGCACTCAATTTTGGCCTCAGGCGTCAAACTCCACTATTGCCATGGAAAATACCTATTGATAGTGCCAGGGAGGCGCTGCAGGTTGGCTCTAGCGCAACCCGGGAAGACTCGCTCTAAGAAAAAGCTGTCCCTTTCCCGGGGCCCGCAGCAATTTTTTTTCCCTTCCCCTAAACCCCTGCCATCCGCTGGAAGAACAAAATTTATTTCACTCGACGTTCCCCAGGCACTCTTCTTCTCCTTTCCTATCCATCCCCAACTCTCCCCTCAGTCTTTTTCTTCTTTTGCCGGGAAAGCACCTGATAATCAGTCATAATGTCTGCACCTCAGGAGAAGCCCAAGGTTTTGGGCATGCCGGTAAGTCATTTTTTTCTCCTAGCCCTTTCAGACGGAAATGCCGCGTCACGTCGTCCGCCGCGACCAATAGATCATCCGACAATTGCGAGCTGTCGCGATCACAATTCCGCTCAGCTACGACGCATTGGCCATCATATCGATGTAACTGTAGTTTTCGGCAGTTTCTGATGGTCGACGGCGACGCAGCGTGATGCAAACTTTTTAGTCGCGGCTTACTTCCTCGGCTAGCCCCTTGGGATGATCAGTGCTAATTAATTTTTTTCATAGCCCTTTGTTGCCGACTTCTTGAGTACGTCAATTCGATAAAGCCGCTTTCCAAAGGCGTTCAAGATCTTGCGATATCCATGGCGCAATCGATACAACACCAATGCTAATTAATTTTCTACAGTGGGTGGTGTCTCCGCCGCCGTCTCGAAGACTGCTGCTGCTCCCATCGAGCGTGTCAAGCTTCTCATCCAGAACCAGGTCCGTAGGAAAACTTGACGTAAATGTATTGCTACAGCGCTAACCTACAACAGGATGAGATGATCAAGTCTGGCCGTCTCGACCGCCGTTACAACGGCATCACCGAGTGCTTCAAGCGCACGGCTGCCGATGAGGGTGTCCTTTCTCTCTGGCGAGGCAACACCGCCAACGTCATTCGTTACTTCCCCACTCAGGCCTTGAACTTCGCTTTCCGCGATAAGTTCAAGCAGATGTTCGGCTTCAAGAAGGACCGTGACGGCTATGCCTGGTGGATGGCTGGTAACCTTGCCTCCGGCGGTGCTGCTGGTGCCACCTCTATGCTTTTCGTCTACTCGCTTGATTATGCCCGTACTCGTCTGGCCAACGATGCCAAGAACGCCAGCAAGGGTGGCGAGCGTCAGTTCAACGGTCTCGTTGACGTCTACCGCAAGACCCTGGCCTCCGACGGTATTGCCGGTCTGTACCGTGGTTTCATGCCCTCCGTTGCTGGTATCGTTGTCTACCGTGGTCTCTACTTCGGCATGTACGACTCTCTCAAGCCCGTCCTTCTCACCGGCGCTCTCGAGGACAACTTCCTTGCCTCTTTCCTCCTCGGTTGGGGTGTCACCACCGGTGCCGGTATCGCTGCCTACCCTCTTGACACCATCCGTCGTCGTATGATGATGACCTCCGGTGAGGCCGTAAAGTACAAGAACTCCTTTGACGCTGCCCGCCAGATTATTGCCGCCAACGGTGTCAAGTCGCTCTTCAACGGTGCTGGTGCCAATATTCTCCGTGGTGTTGCCGGTGCTGGTGTCCTGTCCATCTACGACAAGCTCCAGGTCCTCATGTTCGGCAAGGCCTTCAAGGGTGGCTCGGGCTAAACGCCACGTCTCTTATAATCACTGTATAGACTGTTTTTGTTTTGTTGGGAAAGGACCACACAGGGGACACAAAACGGAGAGATGCAAAGTTTGACGGAGAGGGAAGTTGGGGTAGATACCCTGACATTCGGTCATGTGCAACAGCTGATGCGCGGTTTAGAATGGCATTGGCACGGCGTATTTCTATTTTATGGCTCTGCCAAGACTTTCTAAGTCGTTGTAATTTATACACCTACGCAATTTCCCTTGGTAGATCAATTGAACTTTTGGTTCTTCATAATTTGAATGTACTTCTAGTAGCGGTCCCGAATATGATCTAATAAACTCATCTAGGAGCTCCTTGTGGTGACTTGCTCAGAGCTATCAGGAATTCGGAGATCAGGTAGCTCGTGAAGATGACTAACAAAGTCTCTCCACCACGACGCGTTTGTTGACTCGCTTTTTCCGCACGTACAGTCAGTTCAACATACTTGAATACACGCGAAAACATGCCGCCGAAACAAGCCGGCACTTCCCGCGCCAAGCAGGCTCAAGATGCGGCGGCCGCAGACGGCTCAAACGATGCGTCATCGAGCGACCACTTCGACTCTGGTGAGGACGAGAAGGCGCCGCGGCGCCGCCAGTCGACAGCCGGCCGGAGCAGCGAGACTACCGCTGATGCTAGCGCCGAGAAGACGATCCCGAAGAACCTGCTGACGCGGATCCTGCACGACCTTTTCGAGAAGGACGCGACGAGGGTCTCGCGCGATGCGAACGCCGCGGTGGGCAAGTACGTGGACGTCTTTGTGCGTGAGGCGATTGCGCGGGCGGCGGTAGAGAAGAGGTCTGGGTTCCTCGAGGTATGTGCATGTGCGGTCTAGGGGAGTGTTTCCCGTCGAGGCAGTGCTGCCTTGTTCCGGGTGCATTAGCTGACTGGGTCGTGCGTTATGTAGGTCGAGGACTTGGAGAAGATTGCGCCGCAGCTTTTACTCGATCTGTGACCCGTCCTTAATTGGAAGCTGAGAGTTAACCTGGTCAGAATACCGTCTGACCTTTAAAAACGTTGGCGTGGGACCTCAATCGAGCAGCCAGAGTCCGCGCAACGTCCCAACTCGATAACAGTGTGGTCAAAGCCAGACGCCCCTTCCGACACCACGCTTGTCTAGGTCTTACGTAACGAAGCCTTCGTTTCAGAAACGACAGTATCAATCTTGGGTCCTTCGTCGCTCACACCATGTACGCCATGACCAGCACTCGCACGCACAGGCTGTCGAGGCCATGAGCGTCGGCCAGGAACGCCGGCCGGGACAGTGGTATGAAGCTTCATGAGCAATTTACCGACTCAAGTCCAGGTCATTCCGGTCTTGACTAACGCAGAGTCGTCGTATTTAAAAGCTATATGGAGTTTACAGGCGGCACGTAGTTCATGCTGCTTTGACGTTTCCTCTCTTACAAACTAGCAGGACCTGATAAATGCAAAGGTGGTCATCACTACAAGTTGTGGAACAGAACCATTCTGGGATAGAAGGGAAGAGACTGTAGGGACAAATCTTGCCACGTCAGGAGAAATAGAGAAGTCTGCTTTTGCATCTACATTTCACCAGTGACTCAATTCTATCTATAGTACTATCTCGGTATCTCAATACTAGAGTAGTCTAAAGCTATACGTTTTGTTTGGCCATGACGTCGTCATCATCAGTGTAACTAATGGAATAGTCCATCAATTATACACGATTGGAAGACAACTAGGTGGCAGCACCCAACACAATGGCTAACTGTCAATGACACTTGATGAATGATCTTTTCCTAGAGCTGTTTTCACAGCCCTAACCGCCGATTGTTATCACGGCTTCTTTCATTAGTTATACAAAATTACATTACGTAGCTATGTAGCAGTTTTGACAGTCGCATCCAAACCTGTACCTTGCTGCCGATATACTGAAACTCCCGAGCTCAGTTGTTTTCTCGTGGGACTCTTTTCCGGCGCTGTTGCTGCGCCGACTTGCACAGCTGTGGGAAAGGAAGCTTATCCCGCCAGCCATCCTCACGCTTCACATAGCCCACCTTTTGATACTTAGGGCTGTTATTAAAGAAGTCAACCCAATGCTTCAAAGTATTATGCACCCTTTCCTTGGCCTCCCGCATCTCCTGCTCTTTCAATGCCTTCATCTCAGCCGAGGTCCATTTGGAATCAATCTCAGCGTCGTCGATCGGCAGGTACATCTCTTCGAGTCCGCGCATGTCCGGGGTCAGATCTTCTTGGAAGCAGCCGCTCACGTAGGCGCGCGAAGCGTCACGAGCCGCGAAAAAATGGTACGATCCTCCAACACCGTACATGTTCAGGCCATTGGTGACGTCGAAAATCGTGCCGTTGATAGCAAGGTACAGGGGCTTGCCCTTCTCGTAGCCATTGTACTGGGAGAGCTCTTCCGGAGTCAAGTAGATCGGGCCGCCCTACGCACACGACGGGAGCAGCGGTCAGCTAGACAATTCAAAGGGTTTCAGAAGCCCGCGGGGGGTTCATACAATTTTGGACTTCCACCATTCGGGCTTCATGTAAAATGGCCGGTTTTGCATGCCCCAGAAGAAGCTCTCGCCGGAGCTGATGACGTAGCTGAGACCGCAGGAAGCGAGAAATAGGAAGGCCAGTACTCGAAGAATATCTAGAGGAAGCGACCCTTTTTCATCGTCTTCCTGAAGAGCCCTCGAGTACGACTTTGCGTCTGGCTTCGTTTCCTTGTCGCTATTGCCCTTACGCCGGCGAACTTCTGCATCTGCCATTTTGACTCGTGGCGGAGTAGATCGTGCTCAGAATGCGTGGGCAAGTCGTAAATACCAGGTCGAACCAGCGTACAGATAAAAGGAGTGCGCAGCCAGTCACGAATGCATAAGTTCAGGCGGAAAATTTATGCGCATGCAGGTCTGAGCCCTCAATGATTCGTCTGAAACAGGTAATCTGAGCGGGTTCCCTTGCGTCAAAAGCGGGACGTCTGCGCCGCGGGAAACAAAGCGAAGCCGCGCCGCGCCGCCGGTGCCCGCTCAGGTCCAGCCCACCATCCAGATCCCGCATAATGTCACATGACCTCGCGCGTTACCACAGCAACAGCTGCCCAAGGCGAGCCCCAGTGCAACGGCCTCCCGAAGGACAGGCACTGTACGATAAACAGACGATAAAAAGCTGGAAACCTGACTCGCGAGACACATCACGACGGACCGCGATACAACAGCGACCATATTCGGGCGATAGCTGTGTGGAGGTCAAGGAAAGAGATTGGTGACTTTCAGGACTAAAAAGGCGTGCTCATCTGAGCAGGCAAAATCACAGCAAGATGGACGGGAGCCTCAGCTTAACGCCGACTGGGCCACTGAGCCCGCTACAGACGTCAACTCCAGACCGCGTCAACCAACGCCGCGAATCCAGCATAACGCCTTATAGATTGGACGGATACGATAGCCCGGTGCTGGAGAAGATTAGTCAGTTCAACAGCATGTCTGGCCAATCTCGGCAGCTGGAGCGCAAAACCACGGACGCGTTGAAAAGGGCCGTCCTCGGCCGAGAGGAGGCCGAATCAGATATGCGAAGATTACGTGACGAAGTACTACAGTTGCAAAATGCCATCGAGAATGGCAAAGAACGGGAACGAAAAGTTGGCGAGCGACTGGAGACCGTCATGGTGCGTAGTCTCGAATAAGATCGGGCCGCTCAGGACTCTACGATGCTAACTAGTGAATAGGATAGCTATGGCCGGGCCAAGGAGACACATTCCCATACCCAAGCACTATGGGACAAAGAGATCCGACGAGCGAGGAAGGAGAATTTCAAGTCGCAATCGACAATCGTGAAACTACAAGAAGAGCTCAAGACGGCACGCACAGCCGCCAAGATTAATGAGGAGTGTCTGCAACGCGAAAAGGAACGTAGCCGGAGTCGAGAGCAAGAGGCCTTCACTGCCCGCTACCAGATTGTTGGCGTTCAGGAGCAACTCGACCAGGCTCTCGCACGCGTCAAGGTCGTCGAACAAGAACGCGATGCATACAAAACCGCCGCTAAGAACGAAGAGATTGTGCGCATCGCTACTGAAGGCAGCCTACCTCTTGCTGCGGCGGACGAAGCGGGCGAGCTAGCACCATCGCCGAAGTTACAGAAAAAACGCAAGCGTGGTTCCATCAAAGATGGCGGACGGGTTTCGCTGTCCACGATGGACCTTGCCTCTTCTGTTGTCAGCGAGATGGAGATTGAAGAGCTTACGCAGCAGGTCGCATGGGAGAAGCACAGGGCAGAACGAGCGCAAGAAATGGTTGAATTTTTACAAGCTGAATGTCAGATGCACTCGTGTCCTGGCTCCAGGAACAAGTCTGATTCTCAACGCGCTACTTTGCCAGAGAACTCAGAGTCCGTCGAGCCGAATACGTCCGTCACAGTCACCGCGTCCATGACCATGACGAAAATCGTGGAGAATATCGCTATATTACCTGCTGAAATAGAGAGTGAGGATCTTGCTATCAGCTCCGTGGAACAACACCAGGGAATGTCAGTCGATGAGTCTGAGCCAATGGTCGATGAAGAACCTTCTCAAAGTCCACAGCAGATTAATGAGGAGGTTGAGATGGCACTGGAGCAAAATCAGCCGGAAGTTTCGACAGACGATCATTTGAAGCGTCAGACAAGAGATGACTTCGAAAACCGTGCCGAGAACCACAACGACAGTCGCAGTGACCATGATCACGACGTGGAGCCCTGCAAGTCTATCTCTGTGGATGCTATTATGGACTATCAAGACTTGGAACCTAACCCGATTCAAAAGCACATCGATACAGACGATATCAACGCTGATGAGGTCGGCGTAAACGCTCAAGGGGATGATGAGACTATTGCTCCTTCGATCGAAGCCGTTCCCGAATCTGAGCCTGAGTTCGTGGCTGAGCAAAGTTACGCTGACGCCGAGAGCTTGAATATCGATGAGAGACGCGAGTCGCTACGCATACCAGAGCCTATGATCGGACCCGAAGTGGCCTTTACTAGATCCAAGAAGGAGCGAACAAGCACCATTTTCTTCCCCAAGGAGGGCGTTTTCCGCACCGTCTCGGAGCAGGAGGCAGAGGCCGCAGCTCTCGGGCAACAAGGACAGCTCTCAGCTGTGGAGAGCTACGTTAATGACGATATCGACATGCTTCTCCCAGACGCCGTTGAAGAGGCGAGTAACTCTCGCATGTACGCAAGAACGCCATCTGTGGAGCCTCCGGCCTGTGCCATGATGGCAAGAGACCGTGCAGCGAGAGATCGCACCTCGCTGCAGTCCCTACTCAGCGCACCGCATAGCGAGCTAGGGGCTTCAATTCCAAGCACGTTTATCATTCCTACAGTAGAGGATCCAGCACCAGTGAAAGAGGAAGTCATGAACGAGGAGGTGAGGGAGGAGCAGATGGAGCCACAAGCAAGCAGAGGTGCACGCAAGGAGGCAGATGAGGGAGTGGAGGAGGGAGAAGTCGGGTCAAGCGCACAAGCGGGAGCGGAAAAAAAAGTTTTGACGGACGACGATGAAACGTGCAAGACACCTGGATCACCGACGCCTGGATTGTATTCGTCGACGGCCATTTTTAAGGTCACTACAACAACGGTTCCGGTTCGAGACGAGCCATCGCAATACAACTCATCCTTCAACGAAAAGCTTCGAACGCCGTCGGGAGGCAGCAATGCCAGTTTTGACCTCACAGACCCGGCTCTCACACCGACCATGACGCGCGAGCAAGCATTGGCCAAGATTCGGGAGAGGAGAGGACGTGCTCGAAGCATTGCGCAAGCCACTGCGGTTCCACCTAAGAAGTTGGTGCCGACAGGCGGGAAGCGCGACATCAGCGCGACCTCGAGCAAGGCGCCGCTCAGTAAGACGACACCCAAGACTATCTCGAAAACAACTGCGGCAACAACGCGGACTAGGCCAACAGCGAAGCCTGCAACAAGGCCTGTGAGTGGCTCAGCGAGCAGGTCAACGAGCCGAGCCACGAGCCGAGCCACGAGCAGAACAGCAAGCCAGCCATCAGGCAGCCGAGCCGCCAGCAGGACGCGATGAGTGGTACGAAGATGGGTAATACCCACGGTGGATGATTTTTCTTTCTCTACTCTCTCTCTCTTTCTCTCTCTCTCTCTCTTCGACATGATCTTGTCGATAAATATGTTGATGGTTGCATGAGGATGCCTTACGTACATACATGTGTGTTTTTGAGGGAGCATAAGATGCTGTGCATTGGATTTACGCATGACGGTGCTGTTTTGGTTGTTTTCGGGATTGCACAGCACGCTTGGCGCAAACGGCGTTTTTTTTTTTTTTTTGGATTTTTCTAAGCCTCCATGGGCTATCACGAACCCCTTGCATACCAAATAATAATGACTGGTCTTGTTGGTAATGATTAATTTCAATACTACAGTATCGTATCGTGTCGTGAATCGGAGTTTTGACCATGGTCGTTTCTCATCAAGATGAGCAAAAATTAGCAGAAGTCACGTATCGATGTCGCGGAAGCTGTGGGTATGAAAATAGTCATATCTTTTGCCGCCTTCCCAGTACGGGGTACATACGGTTCATACCTTTGTATGCACATCAGTACCAGGTTATAAGGTAGTACTGTACCTCCTAGCTTTGACAAACTCCACTGCCCTGTGCCCTGTAGGTTGTGGGCTGTAGGCTGTAGCAGCTCATCTACCGGCCTCGATCGTCCCCGCGGCACGGCACAACTTGCAGCATACCAACTACTAAATTCCGGCCCAAGACGTAAGCTCTGGGCATCCGCTCCTTTACTGCTGCTCCTGTCTGCCGAATCCTGCCTCTGGATTGACACTCCTTGGCGTTCTGTTCCAATCGCCGCCAATTGGGACTCTGATTGACCATACTGAAGAAAATTAGAAAGACCGCGCAGCGCGCGAGTGTCTAATGCGCAACATCAAGCCCTCCTCGACCATCCGCACATAGCGACCGACACCTTGATCGAGGAAGATATAGGCAACATATTATGGGAGCCACGCCGAACAAACGCAATGCCGACCCTCACAAGAATGGCAGTGCCCCGGATGCTGGGCTGAGGAGCTTGGACCATTGTAAGCAAGCCTCCTGTCAAGTGGCAAGATGGATGAGCAGCCGTCTTTTGAGAAGAAGCTAATGGGGGAACATTTGGGATTCGAATCGACAGATAAGAGAGCTCTACCGCCATGGCGATACCGTCTTCGACAGCAGGCGTTGCCGCTGATACGCTGGGAGACGCCGTACCTGGCATGGATGCAGGAGAAGCTTCGCACTCCGGCGCTCGATAGCTACTTTGCCATTACGGCCAATCTTGGCACGCACACCTTCTTCATGGTCTTTCTGCCCATGTGCTTCTGGTGCGGGCAGGCCTGGTTCGGTAAAGGGTGAGCTCCTTCAGCCACGGAAGCGGACGAAGAGCCGCAGCAAACGCCTCCTGTGCTAACCCGATATCGTCTTTCACTATTTTTGCAAACTCGCAGTCTTGTGCATATCCTTGCTCTCGGCGTCTTTTGGACCGGTTTCATCAAAGACTTTTACTCGCTTCCGCGACCGCTGTCACCGCCATTGAATCGCATCACCATGTCTGGCTCGGCCGCTCTTGAATACGGATTTCCCTCGACTCACAGCGCCAACGCAGTCTCAGTTGCCGTGTATGGCCTGCTTCTTCTGAAGAGTCCGGAAAATACCCTTCCCCCCACCATCAAGCTGCTGCTCGAGGGGCTTTCATATTTCTACGCCGCTTCCATTGTATTTGGTCGGCTGTATTGCGGCATGCATGGTTTCCTCGATGTAATAATTGGATCCATTATTGGCGTTGCCATTGGCATGCTCGAATTCTACTATGGGCCAGCATTTGACGCCTATATGCACTCGAGTTCGTGGGTGGCTCCTGTACTGGCTTGCTTGGTCATTGTGGCACTCGTTCGAATTCACCCAGAGCCGGCGGATGACTGTCCTTGCTTTGATGACAGCGTTGCCTTTGCTGGTGTCGTCATCGGACTCGAGTTCGGGAGCTGGACGTATGGCAAGATACCCGGGGATCCTTGGGTGACCTATGCTTATGCTGGAAACGGCACGGTTGATGTGACCCCCCTCGGCTGGGTCCTCAGTATTGTCCGAATCATATTTGGTGTGCTCATCGTCTTTGTCTGGCGCGAGACCATGAAGCCTCTCCTCCTCAGAGGCCTCCCCCACTTGTTTCGTCTGATTGAGTCGTCCGGCTTTGCCCTGCCTCGCCGCTTCTTCACCCCAGCAAGCGAGTACAAATCGGTGCCTCCCGGGTCCCGTATCGACACGTTGTTCCCCACCGCTTCAGATTTTCCCCGCATGGTTGCCGGCATCCGACATCCTACCACACGCGGGCGGTCTGTATCCATCGGCCCACAGAGCGCTGCAGACGCGTACGAGACATTGGCGTATCGCGAGCGCCGTCGGCGCGAGAGCATCAGCAGCAACCATAGTCTCAAGGGCAAGTCGAGCAACGTTGATCTGTCTAGCAGCAGCAAGACGGATGATCGATCGTCTGCCCGTGCGCTAGCTTCGGGCACGCAGACCCCGATGGCAGTGGGCAACGAGAATACGGCGTCAAGCAGCGAAGCCATCATGACCGCGGGAGAGGAGGCTGCGGAGCTACAGAGCCGAGAGGCTGACGAGCGGGAGGTTTTTGCGTTACTTGCTAAGCCGCGTGTACGATACGACGTTGAGGTTGTCACGAAGCTAATTGTATACACGGGTGAGTTTTCGACAGTGTTGATGTGTCTAGGAATTGGGCCGTCTACTTACCCCCTCCTCTCCCCGCCAGTGGCGACATGGTCTAACTGGGGAGTAGGAATCGCGTGGTTTGCAGTTGCACTGATTCCAATCATCTTTGAATTGGTCGGGCTAGGGACCAACCACTTACGGGCTCGGTAGTATCATTCGCAAACACGGACAGCCGCCATATGTGCCGCTATACACCTTTTTACGAGAACTAGATTTTATGCAATGCATCTAGGATGGATCATAGTGCCATGATGAAGGAGTCTTTGGGGCTACATCGCGACGAGATACGCGACAATGGAGTATTATATGATATTTAATCACAGCGGTTTCGGGCTACTGGTACGGTCGGGGGGGTACTTGACAAAGGCGTTGGCGGTGGCAGTGAGTTAGACATAAACTTTCGAGCCATTATTGTAATCCTTGAGCCAATGCACCAGTTAAACATTATAGCTCCTTGTGCGTTTCCCACCTCCATATTGGTACGAGCGCGGAGTGGTAAGTAACGGGCCTGTGTGCATAATGTCCGGTGACGTGCCGCATTTTTAATGCGTCCTTTCTAATCTGTATAGTAGTGGTTCTTACAATGTCGGTAGCCCTAGTAGTGAGTGGGAAGAAGTCGGTCACCACTATCACCACTATCATAGCAGGGTTAGTTCGCGGTCCTGCATATATTCAAGAAACATGGGTTGTAAGAGAAAGAGGGTTAAAAAAAAAAACACCTCCCATAAGCACTCGGTAGCTCCAAGCTATCGATATAGTATACCATGACGAGTTTGACACAGATACAATTCCACGTCGAAGCACATGCAACGACCGAAACGCATATAGGGTAAGAGTCGGGTGGGGAGCACTTTAACGGCTTCGTGGTGTCGACGCGAGACGGCGCGTCTTCCAACCTCGCAGTACCGAAACCTCGCGGAGCGACCGAGCCCACGTCAGATTCACAAGATACCCAATTCCGCGAGGTATCACGGCGAAAAAAATAAAAGGAAAACGGCCAAAAAAAAGTACATCGCCCCAGAAAAAAACGCCAGCATGTCTGATTTCGAAGACGAGATGGACGTCGATTCGGCGCCCGCGCAGAGCAAAGATGTCGTCTTCTCCGCCGAGGCCAGCAAGGGCAAGCGAAGCACAGCCAACCTACCTGTCGAGGCCGAAGATAGCCTACCATGGTATGCGACCTGACCGAATCCCACCACCTAGCATCCCCTTGACGCCCCCCCCCCCCTCTCCCCATACTCTCCTCGATGGCGCGACGAATTACTGAACCGACCGCGCCCAGGATCGAAAAGTACAGGCCAGAGACGCTCGACGACGTCGAGGGCCACCAGGACATCCTCGCCACCATCAACAAGTTCGTCGACGCCAACCGGCTGCCGCACCTTCTCCTCTACGGCCCGCCGGGGACGGGCAAGACGTCGACGATCCTCGCGCTCGCGCGGCGCATCTACGGCCCCGCCAACGTGCGCCAGATGGTGCTCGAGCTCAACGCCTCGGACGACCGCGGCATCGACGTGGTGCGCGAGCAGATCAAGACGTTTGCCAGCACCAAGCAGATCTTCTCCATGGGAGGCGGCGGCGGCGGCGGCGGCAACCGTCCGGGCTTCAAGCTCATCATCCTCGACGAGGCCGACGCCATGACCAACACGGCGCAGATGGCCCTGCGCCGCATCATGGAGCGCTACACGGCCAACACGCGCTTCTGCATCATCGCCAACTACGCCCACAAGCTCAGCCCCGCGCTGCTCAGCCGCTGCACCCGCTTCCGCTTCAGCCCCCTCAAGGAGCCCGACATCCGCCAGCTCGTCGAGAAGATTGTCGACGAGGAGCGCGTCCACATCGGTGCCGAGGCCGTCGACGCGCTCGTCAAGCTGAGCAAGGGCGACATGCGGCGCGCTCTCAACGTGCTGCAGGCCTGCCACGCATCAAGTAATTTGAACACCCCCCCCCTTCCCCTTGGATTTTGATATATATACATATATGCCTGATTATTATTCTGACGACCGCGGCTGTTCAGGCACACCGCTGCGCGCACCCGGCGCGCCCAAGATCCCCGACGCGGAGATCCAGCGCGAGAACATCACGACGGAGACGATATACAGCTGCATCGCGGCGCCGGCGCCCGAGGCCATCCGGCAGATCATGGCGACCCTCCTCGGCACGTCCGACGTCACCAGCTGCCTCGTTGCCGTCAACGCGGTCAAGCGTGTGCAGGGCCTCGCATTGGCCGACGTCATCACCGCGCTGGCCGATGAGCTCGCCCGGCTCGACGTCAGGCCCGAGGTGCTCATCACTTGGCTCGACGGCCTGGCCGAGATCGAGCACCGCGTCGCCGGCGGGGGGAGCGAGGTGCTGCAGACGGGCGCCGTGGTGGGCGTGGTGAGGAACGGGGTTGAGCTGATGGGTCGGTGAGGAAGAAGTGTTGTTTGCGTGGAGATGAGTGTAAAAGTTGGTATACGGGGGGCTGGCATGTTTTAAAAATATACATACTTCTAAAAGTCACGAATAATGAGAAACATCACAAGAACAAGATCATTCAATGCGCAGTGACCATAGGTCTGTGGCCAATCAGAATAGAAGTTGTGTGTTATGTTCGGGGTATCATTACGCCTCATGTTCAAAGCTCGTCATCGTCGTCATCGTCCGGTAAAAAGATGGACACCCTCTTGCTCCCACCTGATATCGCATTAAATGTCTTGAGACCCTTGTCCTCAGTCTTTGGGACGCGCGATATTTGCGCACTGCCGTGGGGATCTCTCTTTATGCTATCCTTGGTTTCATACTCGGTTTCGTCTTTGACCTCGTCCTTGAGATCGAGTTTGACCTCATCTTTTATCTCGTCCTTGGCCTCATCCTTCATCGCATGCTTGACATCTTCTTCGACTTTGCCATTGGTCTCGTGCTTCACCTCATCCTTGACGCTGTTCTTGCTCTCGTATTTGACCTCCGCCTTGACATCCTGCCTCGCTTCACTCTTGACCTCAGTCTTCGCTTCCGATTTGGCCTCCATCTTGACCTCGACACTCGGTATTACTTTTACTCCATCCGGGTCCTGCTTCTTGACATTGAAGTCTTCTGCGCCCAGCATTCTCTCCGCCTCCCGCGCCATCTTCTCCCGCCGCCTCCTGTAAAATTTATCTAGGCAGGTCCGTCGCTCCTCCTGCGTCCAGCCCTCAACAACAAGTGCAAAGTCCTGCGCGTTGGCAAAGCCAAACTCGCGCGCCATCTCGCAAAACTGCCGCAGCTGCACGTCGTCGGGTGGATTGTAGATGCTGTGTAGGGCGTCCAAGTCATGGACCCCGTCGCCACCGGAAAACAGCGCCATTTGCCCTTGAGTAGCGCCGGTGGCTTCCCATGAAGTCATGGCTGCGCGGCGAGATAGCTGCTCCTCGACTTTGGAAGTGCCAATAACCTCAGCATTGTCATGTGTGTAATCAACGCCGGCGGATGCGAGAATGGCCTGAATGGCATCACTCTTACGTGGTGTCGCTTTTCGAGCCCCTGGTCGCGGCTCTTGGTCGTCGGAGGTGAGCTGTGCGGCTAGTTGAGCTACGCCATTGTCGTCATCACCGTTCTCAGTTTTGATTTGCACGTTTTCTTGCTCTCCCTTTACTGATTGGCCCATCTCGACCTCTGCTAGGCTCACCCCGATCCTGGCCTCGGCAATGTTGGTCTTGTTCACAATGTCACGAAGAAGGCCACTATCACTGTGAAACGTAAAAATGTTGGACAGACCAAATATCTCGCCTTTGCGATCAGCATCTTGCTGGACTCCGCGGAAGTAACGACGTTCCGACGAGGCCGTATAGCCAATGTTGGCTTGCTGCTGCTTGTAGACCTGACGAGCGTACACAATCTCCTCCACTGTACCGAGGGAGATGAGACGGAAAACTTCAACGTCGCGAGTCTGCCCGATACGGTAGGCTCGATCTTGAGCTTGAAGATCATACGAGGGGTTCCAGTGTGGATCTACAATGACAACTTTGTTTGCCGACGTAATGTTGAGGCCAACACCGCCGGCCCGTGTCGAGATGAGGAACACAAACTGCGTCGGATCAGAGTTGAACGTGTCAACCACTTCCTGCCGCTGTTCGTAGCTTAGTGCGCCGTCGAGGTAGCTGACTGTGTAGCTGGTGTTGGTAAAGAGATGCTGTAATATCCTGAGTAGGCGGACGCTGTGGGAAAATACAAGAACCTTGTCACCGTTGCTGTGCCAAAACTTTAGAAGCTTCTTCATGACCTTCCATTTCCCGCAGAACTCGGGGTTCACAAGATTACCAATCTGATCACGCTGCGAATATAACGTCTGCCACTTTTCTGGAACGCAGGTCTTGAGCGTATCGAGTTCCGCGCTCTGCTTGGTGTCAAGGTCAGTCGTCATTGGTACAAGAAGCGTCATATGATTGCTGAGCTTCTGTAGGGACATCATGCTGGGGAAGACGGCACTCTGCCATGGTCTGCCCGAGTCAAGGAACTTTCCGCAACACCACCCATGCTTTGTGTCATCGCAGCAAGGTTCTGAGATGTTTCGGATGGTGCTGACATCGTTGCTGGCGAGGAAATTGTCGTACGCCTGTTTTTGCAGATCGGTCAATGGACAGAATACGGCCCTGTCTGTCTTCTTTGGTAGCTGATCGGCGATGAGGGTCTTCATTCGACGCAAAAAGTATCGTGGCAACAAGTTTTTGACGAGTTTCTGCGCTGTTTGCCGGGCAAGACTAAGCTGAGCCAGCGTGGCCTCGTGCGACTGACCGACGGCGAGCGGCTTGCTGATGGTCTGTTTCCATTCTGCTCTCGTACCAAAGTTGCCCGGATTGGTCCAGTCGAGGAGAGCCCACAGTTCCTCGTACTTGTTCTGGATCGCGGTGCCGGTCAGACCAATCCGACATAACGAATTGACTTCGTTCATGGCCTTGGTTGTTTCCGAATTATGGCCTTTGAGGCGGTGACATTCGTCGGCTATGACAGCATCCCATTTGACCATGTTGATGGCGCTCCGGCTATTCTTGTATGTGTCGTAGGTCGTGATCATGATTTCTGACAGGCCAGCCCTCAGTGTGCCGAGAACATCGTCCTTGTTGGTACCGTGGTAAATCTCTGCGTGCCACCAGCCCCAGCGGTCCAGTTCGTTTTTCCAGTTGACGAGCAGTGAGCCGGGGCAGATGATCAATATGCGCGGATACCAGCGGTCAGTGTAGAAGCGCATCTGTCGGACTCTCTTCTGGTCTCTCTCGTCGGCAGTCTTGCCGAATGCTGCGGTCAAGAAAGCGATGACCTGCACTGTCTTGCCGAGGCCCATGTCATCGCCGAGAATCCCGCCCTCCTGGTATACGAATTTGTGATGCAAGAATTTTACGCCCTCAATCTGGTAGTCACGAAGATATTGAGCGATGGAGGCAGGAATCAGGCCAGCAGACTGAGGTAGCTCGACATCCTCGTGGGCCCTCACAGGATGAACGCCACTGGCGGTGGGAAAGACGGGCCGCTCATCGAGGTGGTCAATCTGGCTGCCGCCGAGATCAACGCTCGAGTAGTCCGGAGGTAGCATGAGGGCAGCCTCATGATGCCTCCTCCTGTTGGCGTCGAATTCCTGCCGCCGCTGGATCAGGTAATCGGGCAGTTCCAGCTGCCAGTCGTCGCCATCGTTGAGAAGAGCGGCCTCAGGGTCAGCCCTGGCGTTAGTACCACCCGTGCTTCGCCTCTTGGGTACGGATTTTCTCTTGACGCGTTTTTTTCTGGACTTTGCGACCGGCAACGCGTCAGATTCGTCGGTCCATTCTACCTTGGCGATAATTTCGGGCTCTGCTTTTCTCTTTTTTTCGTGCTTCTCTGGATGGTCAGCTTGTATAATCACATCGCCATTATCATCGCTATCTGGAATGACTATCGGAAGCTCGTCGCCGACCATGGCTATGTCTGATGCGTAGCATTGTTCTTCTCGCTTGCAAGTACGTCATTGTCGATTTGGCTTTCGCAAGCGCGTTCATCTGTTGAGGCGCACCATCATGACTCAGGTTAGGAACGAGTAAAGTATGGAGTTCTTAGTGTGCTTTACTAGCGTGCCTCGAAGATAGAAGAATAAGGATAGAGTGGTCTAAGCAAACATACTGTTTCACTTAGTCTACGCGTAGATATTAATCTAATATATAATATATTAATATTTAGAATAACTAAATTTAAGTTGTAATTTATATTATCAATTTTAGCTACAATAATATATCTATTTTATTAGCAATATTAAAATCAATATTACTAATTTAATTTTTACAGGGGTTTCAGACTTATTTTAAGTTAGCAGCTTTGAGATAGGTAGTTTGAATAGTAATTGATTCAATTGATAAAAAAGCTTAAAAGGCCGGTACTAGATTATCTCTTTATAGACAGATTTTGCCAATTATCTAGCACATACGACCATAGGCAATAGAGAACACCGCGTCCCGTTTGCTCCGCATAAGTTAAGCTATTGACCGGCAGATTAGTAGTTGGGTCGGTGACGACCAGCGAACACCGGCTGTTGTATGTTTTTTTGGCCACAATTTTTATAGTCCCTCCCGAGATTTGGCCCAGCTTGCCTATTCCGTAGTTGGGCCGCTCGGGACAGCGCTTGCCTGTGTGTCTGGTTGTCTGGTTCGATGCTCTGTAGCGGCAAACTGGGAGGCGTTATGCTGCTCCTCGCTTTCCTTGCTGATTCGAAACGCTGTCAGTTGACGTATTTCATCAGAGAGGCGCCCTGTTGAGAGGGCATATTGAGTCATGGTGACGTGTTTCTATTGCTAGCCAATCCGAGAGACGTAGCTATCTGTGCTATCGAGGGCCCCTTGATAAGCGCCGCTTCCTGTCGCATGTCGCGCAACGCTAGGCTGACTTGCTAAGAGCACGCCAGTATGCAGGCCGGCGTTTCTGCATGAGCGCGTCGCATCGTCTTGGGAGCATACCGGTGGATGAGACATGTTGACATGTAATCTGCACCAGGTTCAGGACTGCTTTCGTGTGCCTTGCAGGGCCGGGCCAAACCAACCCCAGGTTCCTCTCAACGACTCCACCGCAGCGGCTTCATACCAGCCTTACCTTTTCAGGACAAGCGTACCGAGTCTAGCCGATTGCCACCAAAAAGCTCGCGCGACAACGCCCCACAAGAGTCGCGACTCTGGTCATTGCGCCCCGTCATGGACAAGATCACCACCAGCGGGTGACCACTCGACAAGTCCCCGAAACGTCCGTCCGACTGATCGCAATTCACGCGCCTCCGATATTCTGGACGGCAAATCCCATACAGAGTCACGGCTGACTGTGACGTTCCGCGCGCCGCATCATCATGGCTTGGCAAGCGCCCAAGGACGCACCCCTCACCGAAAAGACCGTCTCCAAGATTCCCGACATCCTCCCGCGCGAGCGCGTGTTTCCCATACAGATTGGCGGCAAGACCTTCAACCTCTCTGGTGCCTCGATTTCTTCCGACGGTCAGTCAGTATAGGCCAAGCACCGTTCCCGCCCGGGACGTGATCAACGGTGCAGAATCGCTGACGGACGGTCTTGTCTGGCTATAGCACCCTCTTATTTCTCCCAGTACTTCCTGTGCCAGATAAAGGAGGCGGAGTCGAACGGCCAGGAATCCTTTGCCAACATTCGCACGCTGTATATTGATCGCGACCCGTGCACCTTCTCCGACATTGCCCTTCATTTACAGGGCTATCATATTCAACCGCGCGACGGCACACATTTTGTACGCCTCTTCGCCGATGCGCAATTCTATAGCCGTATGCTGCTACCTCGAATCATCTGACCACTGCTGACGTGGAACCTAACAGTGCCAAAACTCATGTCGCAGCTGTTCGAGGAGAGCATCTTCATTTCCATCGGCCACCGCGAATTCCAAATACCCCGCGAAATTCTCAACGACCCCGGCAACTCCCCAAACTATTTTTCTCTAGGTTTCGGCCTGCTCTTCTCCCAGCCCAATGAGCTGTATCCCGGGCTCAAGCGAGAGCACCTCATCCGACCACCCTCCATATTACCACCGTCTGTCCCGAACCGCAGCGGCGATACTTTCGCCGAGCTATTGCACCTCTTGCGGGGATATCCGCTGAACATTCGAAACGAGGCTCATCGCGAGGAGTTGCTCCGCGACGCGCGCTATTTCCACTTTCGAGGTCTCGAGCAACGACTGATTCCGCATTCCATCAGCTTCAACCCATTGAGACAGCGGCGAGAAATTGTCTTGCGGCTGGAGAACATACAAAAGAGCGGTATCAGCATCTCGCATATCCAGACCGAAACTGGCAGCGTCAATGGCAGCGCTGGGGACGACGAGTACGCTTCGGCTGGCTGGGTCAACTACGCCCGACCGTACGTCGACGACCAGCCAGCCGAGCTCATTCTCGAAATTGGAGACGACGCTTCCTGTCTTCATTTTACGACAAGCGGCCAGCGTCTAGAATTCTTTGGAGATAGTCGCACGCGGGTAGCGAAGCTCTTCGAGGTCATTGCCACCAAGCTGAGCCTGCCGCCCACGACACAGCCACTGGGCCTACTCATGGCAACGGGCGGCGCTCATTCAGTGCCCGCTGCTCCCGGAAACACGCCGTTGAGTGAAGAATTTGTCCTTGCGAAGCTGGAACCCGAATCTGCTATCACTCTGGACGGGGAAGACTACACGTATCAGCCGTCGCCGTCTGCCGACACATCAGACAACGCAGACGTCGGCTCGCGCAAACGGCGGCGCACCGAAGCGGACTTCTTGGCGAGTGACCCGTCCGAAGGCGATAAATGGTTGATCAGGCGCAGTCAGTGGCGGCTCCTCATCAAAAAAAGTACAAACGGAAAGAGCCATGTCGAGTGCGCGATGGAGGCAGTCTGTATAGAAGCGGTTACCTCCGAAAAGGGTCGTAATAAGGCTAAGGGCTTTTTGTGACGCGACGTGTGTTGTATCTACTGCATGCAAGGCTATGGCAGGCGTTTTGGTGAGCTGTGTGTATTTAGGCGCACGAGAGATCACTTTTTGCACGGCGTTAGGGTCGATTTCGGGCGGGCTTGACGACTACACGCGACCTCAGACACATCTCCTATGTTTCGGGTACAATCACCCTACTATAGACTATTTGAAGGCATTTCAATGCATATTTGCCCAGTCTCCAGTCTCACATCACCTGCTCACAGTCATCGCCTTGTTCTTTTCTAAGCATACCCATAAACCAGGGTACGACCTGGAGGGTAGGCTCGTCTTCGGGCCGGCCAATGTTGACTTCAGAAAAGTGGCCGGCAGCGAGAACATTGTCAAGAGTCGGTCGGCAAAGTTTGCAACCACCCATGAAAATACCGTGGAAGAAACCGACGTAGTCTGTTCCGGATGATGATTAGCAATCAGAGCCAAAACAAAAAAAAAAAAGAAGGAAGAAAAGGGACGAAGAATGGACCAAGAACATGGAAGTGTGCCTCTGTCGATCGATACATACACTGATAAAGGCGCAAGAGGATACCACCGCGACTGACTTGGACATGCTCGTGAATGTACCATCGACCGCCGGGCTTGAGCAGCTTGTACAGGTACCTGAGATTCTTCTCCTGGTCAGGAATACTGCAAAGGCAGCAGATGCAGACGATGCAGTCCAGACTGCCCTCCGGGATGCGATCAGCCCAAGCCGCCGAGCTTGCCACCTCCTCGATACCTGCGGGCACGACTTCATAGATGTCGTCGAGACCAAGCTTATCGACACGCTTCCGCAGCGCTGCCGCAGAAATTTGATTCGGCTCAATGCCATAAATTTTTGTGACACGTGCGGTGCCCGAAGCACTGCCAACAGTGTCCGCCTTCTCATGCCGTTTGTGCGGCTCGTGGTCACTCACGGCCTCGCCACCCGCCTCGGACGGCGACGGTCGACCGGCAAACGTGGCCAGCACGTCGGCCCACAGGCCGCTGCCGGCGCCAACCTCCATGACCACGCCCGAGACGGGCTCGTAGACGGGCTCGTCGACGATCCTGCCGCTGCGGACGCGGCCCTGGAGGACAGGGACAACACGATACTCAAAGTTGGCTCTGAGCTCTGGGCCGGCGTTTGCCCAGAACTCGCCAAACATGACGGCGAGGAAGGCAGAAGGGGAGAGCAGCTTGGAGTACTGGCCGGAGGAGACGATTGTCTTGACGGCGCGCGGGAAGTGGGAGACGGCATAGAGGATAAAGAACCATGGCCCGATGAGGGGCAGGATCCGGTTGACTACAGCTTCGATGACGCTCATGTTGAGGGGAAACAAGGTTGGAGAGTACTCAAAATCGCAGGCGTGCGTGGGAAGTATGTAGGAGAGGAGCTTCTGTGCGCGTGTGAGAGGAGTAGGACGGAAGAGAGGACATGGACAAGCGCCGTTACCTATGAGAATGGGAATGAGGGTGCTCATATGTATCGAATTGCTTGGAGAGAAAAGGGCAAATTTGACAAGAGCGAGGTCAAGCACAAACTGTGTGGGAGGATGAGAGAGAGGTGTGAGTGAGAGCGTGGTGTCAAATGCCATTTATATTTACACAAACCACCTTTGCGGGTGTGCGGCTATCCGATGGGCAGGGCTGGACAAACCAGAACGACCAACAGAGGCGGGGAGAAAAGACAAGTGACATGGTGTTAGTTAGTAGTGCAGTTACAGAAGGGAGGGGGGTGTGAATATTATTCAGCCTCGATGTCGGGTCTTGACGCAGGGCTACACCGAAAAAAAAAACCTTTGAGTTCAAGGTGGCTTTCAGCTTGAAGCACCCTTCATGGCGATGCCGCTCTCAAGTCCTGCCCATGTCATGAATTGTTCTGCCGAGCATGCATATATTTGGGGATCTGAGAGATGCCATATACGTATAACGTAGTACTCATGTCTGTTTGTCTCTTTGCTGCGGGCTGACCGCGTACCCCCAAAAAAAAAGAAAAAAAAAAACAATAAATGACAAGAAAAGACACCACAAACGCCATGCAAAATCAATCCCAACTTCGTGGCAACCAACCCCGTAGCACACATGACCAGCCGGATATAGACCCTTCCCCGCAAACACATCCTTTTCCAAGAAGGGATCCCCGCGCTACAGCAGCTCAAAGTCGTCCAGCTGGTCGCGGTACTTCATGATGCTGCGCTTGATCTTGCTGCCCACCGACCACGTCACAAAGTCCTCGGTCGAGCGCGTCACCAGGTACGCCGGGTCCGTCACCGTGTCGACGCCCACGCGCACGTGGCCCTGCTCGATCATCTTGGTCGCCGCCTGCACCGTCTCCGCCATGCGCAGCCGCGTCATCACCACCGGCAGCCGCCGCCGCGCGAACGCGCTCACCGTCACGCCCTTCTCCACCGCCGACAGCTTCGACGCCGACGACAGGATGCCCATGTCGTAGAGCTTGTTGAGCAGCAGCTCCTCGTGCTTGCGGCGCGCCGCGTTGTCCGGCGGCAGGAGCGAGAGGCGGTGGGCGAGTTGGCGGAGAGACTGTGCCGGTGGTCGTTCTCGAGTTAGTAGATGGAGCATGGAATGGTCGCGGTCTTGGGGGAATAGGAAGAGGTCTTACGCCGCAGATGCGATTGTATTTCGCATAGTCTTCGGGCTTTTGGATGTTATAGCGCCGAATCACTTCCTTGTCGCGGTGTCCGTTGTCCTGCTTGTAAGTGATGAAGTCCGTCTTTCGCAGGAGCTTTTGCTCGTGATATTTGAGCTTTCGCACCATCTTGCTGTCTGACCGACACTGCCGGGTCTTTCTTTCTATGCTGTTGGGTTTTCCCGATTATGGATATCTCAGTAGTTGGAGGGCAGAGTGTCTGAAACTTTATTGTGGGGCCTGACCAATGTGACGGAGTGATGTCCGCCGACTCGCCGATATTATCACAGGGTTCACTCACTGTTAAACCTCAATAAATAATATAGATCGAGAAAGTTGCACAATTTGCTGGAGAAGAATGGAATAAAAGGACGATGTGAGAGAAGCCTTCCTTCAAAGATATCCTGCCAAATACTTTTGCTGAACATTGCTTGCTCGTAATTCCCCAGCACCTACTGCATGTACATGGCAAAGCGGGTCCTTGAACTAAACGCTGGTTGGCCAATTCTGCCACACTCATATGGGCTGCCAGAAATTCCATTTGCAACCTCCTCCTGCTCGATCCCTTGCGAGCCCTCAGCTTCAGACGCTGGTGTATTCCGCCATTCGAAGCAAAGCGCGATGCTCACGAAACTACCCACCATAGGTGCTATGCGCACCTCGTGTGCGTCTCTTCTTCCCTTCCTGCGGCCATTCTCCTCCACAGCCACCGCCGCCCAGCCGCCGCGCGAGACCCGACAGTACCCTCCCGCGCGCCCTCACACGCCATCGTCGACGAGCCGCCTGCAGGCCATCAACAGGGAGCGCAAGCCGATTAGCGCCCCGCGCGCGAGCACGGCCGTCGGCGGCAACGGCAGCGCCAGCGCCTTCAGGAGCATCGGCCAGGCGTACAAGGAGCGCGCGGCCGCCACCCTCCGCGAGAGGCAGGACCGCATCGACTACCTCCACCTCCGAAGGCTGTCCAAGGACTACCTCCGCCAGATGCCCCGGCGCTGGGGCCCGGGTGATGTGTACTCGCCGCACGACCTGAGCCCCCGCGAGATGGAGAAGTGGCGGCGGAGGAGGCCGCGCAACTTCGATGTTGTGGATGTTCTGGGTCTCCGTCCGCTGGACATGTACAAGGTGAGCTTGCAGGATCTTCTCGATCATATGTAGACAGACATGGCAGGTTGGCTGATCGGTTGTTTGTGGCGTGGCAGAACTTTTCCCTCATTCAAGACTTCACAACGAGCTCCGGCCAAATCAAGCACTCCAGAGAAACCGGTCTGCGCCCTGTGAATCAGCGCAAGGTTGCCAAGATGATTCGGAGAATACAGGGTATGGGTCTGTATCCAACCATTCACGACCACCCGGAGCTCATCCGATCTGAATTTTACCCAACTGAGCGCAATTCCTAATCGCGAAGCATGTATCTAGCTTCTGGGCTTTCATTTACAGTTGTATATTAGAACCGATAGCGGTCTAAATTGGCCCTTTTTTAAAGAGCATATCTTCAATGTATCATAAAATAAAGAACCAGTTGGCTATGATAGAGCATCAAATTCTTGTCAAGCATCGACAGTGGTGCGCCAAAGCCGACAGGTAGCGCAACCGCAGCACCAGCGCGTAGGCTCGAGAACACATGGTTGACTCTGTTGTCAAAAGGCTATTTAATCATCTATCATAGAAAGCAAAATGTAAAGCAATTAATCTTCGTCGCACCGACGGACTTCGTCGAATGAACCGGTGAATCTGCGGCTAAAGGGCAGGTTCCAGCCCCTGTAGCTCCACTAGAAATGTTGGTGATGTCTTGCCTAGAAGCTTCAACATAACTCGAGCTTCGGGCCAACTCAAACTCTACAATGTCTTTGTACCAGGGGCTTGCGCATTGAGTAGCGACATGTTGAAAACGTACGGCTAGCCTTTACAGTCGCCAACTCGTGATCTCTGCTAATCTTTGACTAGCAATCTGTATCAATACTCCTCAAGATCGGCCTCATAGCACGAACCTTTACACGAGATTATGAGGGCCAATTTCGCCCGTCATGGGCGGCGCCTCCTCCTCCTACGCTCCAATTCGTCCTTCTGCACGCTTCTAAACACATCAGTACCATCCGCTCGTCGACATCCCCGTCCCGTAACGACACCATGCCGCCGATTCCAGCGCACTTTTCTCAACTCCCTCTTCTCCAAGGCTCCTCGTGAGATTCGACAGCCTGAATACGAGCCTGGCTGGATGCAGATCATGGTCTGGCGCAGCCGCGTGCTCGATGACCTACGGCCGCCGCCGCGGCGACAGCTCATCGAGGCCTGGCGACAACTCATGCAGGCCAAGCTCCGATCCCGCGCGCCGCTCAACAGCACGCAGGCGCTGCAGTGCCGCCGGCTGCTCGAGTATCTCACCGAGCAGCGGGACGTGCATTTGCAGGAGGACCGCAATACTAAACCCCTCACGGCAGCGGACCTGTCCATGGCGCGCCATGTGCTGCTCAGCATCGAGCCCGAAGAGAGAACGCGCAACCATGCCGACTTTGCCTGCGCGCTGCACAAGGCTTGGACAGGCGGTGAATATGTAGGAAAAAAGCCGAACGCGGTAGAGATGCAATGGTCGCATCTCGTCAGGTCCCTGTCACTTTACGGCCGCAGTATTGAGGCCCGAGATATGCTATACGAGAAGTGGGACATGCCCGAATACGCCGTCCTTGTTGCACAAGAAGATCAACTGCTACAGAGTGTTGCGGAGGGGCTGGCCAGAGAGTGTAAGGAAGCCGACCTTCTCAAGCTCATTGAACACGCGCGAAATCGTGGGGTTGCCTTTGATGCCAGATTGCAGTCGGTCATTGTGCCTTATTTTGCCAGCCGCGATCGGGTCAAGGAGACCAAAGCCTGGTTCACCGAGTCAATCGACCAGCCGCATTGTCATCCGGACACATACCGCGCTGTTGCGTCTTTTGCTATGCGAAACGACTTGAAGGAGTGGGCGACGCCCATTTTCATGCAATTAGGCGAGTCGATGCCCAGAAAGCGACTTTGGAATGTCTTGCTGCAGTCAATGTTGCTCATGGGCCGCGATCTCTCTGAGATCCGCGTGATAATGGAGAACATGGTCGATAGCAAAGGCGAAATTAAGCCCACAATCGACACCATCAATAGTCTGCTGGATGTTGCTGTGGAGCTTCAAAACTATGGTCTTGGCCAGGACATTATACAGCTCGGCAACGACAAAGGGATCGAGATTGATGGCGAAAGCTACATGCACATGCTACAACTCTGTCTTCATGCCGAGGATATGGAACGCGCCCAGCACGCGTACGAGCAAGTCAAGTTTCTGGAGCCATGGGGGAATGAGTCAAAGGCGGAACTATTGCCGCAGTTCGCCAAGATCACCAACCGATATCTTGCGACCCTCATGGGACAGACACCACCCAACTTTTCACAGATCCTCTTAGTTCTCGACTCTGCTGAGGAGCTCGGCTTGCGGCTGAAACCTTCAACCATTGCCGCTCTGTGCTTGCGATTCCTCGAGAACGACGATCATTTCGACGTCATGGACATTCTCTCAGCCCATGCCTTCCTCTTCAGTGAAGGTGGACGTCGAGTTGTACAGACGGCCTTCATTCGGTTCTGCATGGACCCGAAGACCAGTACGTCCCGCGCCTGGTCCAGCTACCAACTGCTCCAGCAGTTCTTCGAAGACACGAGCTTCGAGTGCCGGACACAGCTGATGGAGGCATTCTTCACGCGCAAGCGCCCCGACATGGCCTCACGTGTGTTTGGGCATATGCGGCAGCATCGTAGCAAGTCGATGCATCCGCGTGTCGAGACGTACGTTACTTGTCTTGAGGGCCTTACTCGACATCCTGACATGGCGGGCCTGGAGATGGTTCACGGCATGCTCAAGATGGACACGACGGTGAGGCAAACAAGCACGAAGCTTCAGACGGCGCTGATGCTGGCCTTTGCGGCATGCGACCGGCCGCTGGCGGCACTGGATTGCTGGACACAGATTACTCAGTCAGAGGAGGGGCCCTCGTACGCGACGCTGGAGGCGGTGTTTTGGACTCTTGAGCGCAAACCGGGGGGCTACAAGATGGCACGCGACATCTGGGATCGTATAGAGGGCATGGACCTCGAGATATCACCGCGCGTGTATAATGCATACATCGGTGCGGTGGCGGGCAGCGGCTCGGAGAAGGAGGTGCGAGGACTGATTCTGAAGATGGCGTCGGTGGTTGGAACGGAGCCGGAGCCTATGACGTGAGTTATTCCCACCTCGACAACTGACGACGGAGCCGTGATAAAATATTCTCAAGGCAAAGCTGACGAGTATTGCGATTACTACAGACTTGCAATTGCATACAATGCGCTGCCCGGACAGGAGCTCCAAAAGGGCTTCCAGACATGGGCCAAGCAGCGCTACGAAGAGCAGTGGGACGAGATGATGAAGGTTGGGCGGCGGATGAATGAGCTTTCACTGTGTCAGTTCAAAATCGACCGCAACCTACGCGCCGAGGTGTAAGTCGTCGGGACGGTTGACGGAGATAATGGCACGCGCAAAAAGGCTAGGGTCGGAAGGCCGTCATGGTATCGGGGCTGACTGGGCATCCTTCGGCTTGCGATATCGAGGCATATCATTTGTATCATTTCAGCAGAATGGGGGAGCTCATGAGGAGACGCATGTAACATATGGTTTAGGGCGATGGGAAGGCATATAGGTGTACATGGAATCAAGCGTAACCTGGGCAACTAAATTGAATAGTACACAGCTGTGAGGTCAAATCCATACCGAGCCGCTCACCAAATCAGAGCATGTAAGAAGGGAGAAGAATTTAAAAAAAAAAAAAAAGGTCGTCGCGTCTAGCTTGGAAAGAATACGTCTTTTTTTTTTTCCACCCCAACTCAACTTTTGATCCTCCTCCTACTCCTCCTCGTAGGATGAACATAGTCGGGCACCAGCCGTCCATCGTATTCCGCGCATACTGTAGACACACTGTACGGCAGTAGTCGAGTTGAGCTTACTAATAAGTGCCGGACCGGGTGTGGCGATCGAGAGGTCGAAGCGGAGTCGATGCCGGCCGCGACCTTTTAGCCTGTGTGCTATTTTACGGCGGCTGGGCGACCGTCATTGCCGTTGCTCAGTAAGTAACTACTTGCTGTACGGGGTAAACCAAAATCGTAGTAGCTCGAGGTAAACCTTTGGATGCGTAATGGGTAGGCGAGGTGTATCTCCGGCATCGTCATTGGCTTTCCCGCCCCCCTCTCCCTTCCCTCGACGGATAGAAGAAGGCGTCCGGCATTTCGAAGAGCATTTGAATAAAAAAGACAAGAGCCCCCGCACATACACACAGATACGCATTCTTTTTTTCCTTTACAAAATATAAAGCATAGACTAGAAAGAGAAGAAGAAGAAAAAAACAAGATGCCTCTTCTTATTCCAACCCGCGTCAAGCCCCGAGTCATCCTGGGGCTCATGACGTTTGGCCCCAACCAGGAAGCAGGAGCACGCATCACCGACAAGGCGGTGCTGGGCCAGGCGCTCGACACGCTCCAGTCGCGAGGGTACGATGAGCTCGACACGGCTCGCATGTACGTTGCGGGCGAACAGGAAGCCTTCACCCGCGCCGCGGGGTGGAAGGATCGTGGCTTCACGCTGGCCACAAAGGTTAACTACCCAGTGAACCCCGGCGATAACTCCCCCGAGCATATCGTCGCATCCGTCGAGAAGAGCCTAAAGGAGCTGGGCACGGACTGCGTGGATGTGAGTCTTGAATCAACCTGCCATAGTTTAGCCATCATCCAGCAACCAGTGTCCCCGGCGCGGGTGGTTGCCACTGCCGATGATGTGTGCTGTTCTTTGTCCTTCCAAGATGACTGATATGATGACCAGATTCTCTACCTCCATCGGCCTGACCGTGGTACGCCGTTCGCCGAGACGCTCGAGACCATGAATAAGCTGCACAAGGAGGGCAAGTTTGTCCAGCTGGGCATTAGCAACTTTACCGCCCATGAGGTGGCCGAGGTGGTGATGACGTGCAAGTACAACAATTGGGTGCGGCCGACGGTCTACCAGGGCATGTACAACTGCATCACGCGCAACATTGAGCGGGAGCTCTTTGTCGCCTGCCGGCGTTACGGGCTGGACATTGTCGTCTACAACCCCATCGCCGGCGGTCTCTTCTCGGGCAAGATCAAGTCGCGCGACGTGGTGCCGGAGAGCGGCCGCTTCTCGGACCAGAGCACCATGCTCGGCACCAACTACCGCCGGCGCTACTTCAAGGACGGCGTGTTCCGTGCACTGCAGCTCGCGGAGCAGGCGGCTGACGCCAGCGGGCTGACGCTCATCGAGACGGCGCTGCGCTGGATGGTGCATCACTCGCAGCTCCGCATGACGGACGGCGGCAACGACGGCATCATCATTGGCGTCTCGAGCGTGCAACAGCTCGAGGAGAACCTGGACAACATGGAGAAGGGCCCGCTGCCCGAGGCGGTGGTCAAGGCGCTGGACCAGGCGTGGGAGGCGTCGAGGCTGGAGGCGGCCGACTACTGGCACGGTGAGCTGGAGTACACGTATGACACAAAGGAGGCGCTGTTCAGTCCTGGTGCCAAGTAGATGGCTGTCAAGGCAGAAGAGAGCAGAGAGAGGAGAAAGGGGGGGGGGTTCTGGATTTCACGTCATATCGTTGGCGAGAACTGGGTAGGTAGGGCTGCGTCGGACGGGCACGTGCCAGTGTTGCCGCTGCAATGCAACACACAGGGGGCGGGCCGACTGACGGTAACACTGGGGCACATGGAAAGACGGGAAGAGCACATGGAGTAAATGTATGCAGGCTTAATGCGCGAACGATATGAAAGCTGAGCCCAAGATAGCCCATCGATTGGTATTGCTCTCTTGTGACTTGAGCGCGTGACCAATGTAGTGGAAAGGTGATGGGTTGATTGCCTACTAGTATTTGTTAGAGCGGGTCATGAAAAGGAGAATGTCAGCCTACACGTTCTGCTCTACACTGTACATGTGCACTCCTGCTAATGCACTGCAGGTACTACCTCTATACTAATATACTAGGAGGTACAGTATGTACTGTACCCACTACTATGTAGTAGGTACTAGTATCTATAGCGAGTGCCGTAATAGAGATATGCCGCAGCAGTAGAAAGGGGGCCAAACATCGTTATTTGCGGTACCTTTTTGTTCGCAAGAACCATGAGATGGACAAAACAAAGCAAACGATACACACACGACTAATCATAGAATACATACTCCCTTCTCTTGTCCACCACCTGATGAACCAATCGACCACTTGTCGCTCCCCGCTGACTTTTTCAACAGACCAAAGATGGGCTGTGTGGCTTTTTAGCGGTTCTAGCGGGCTGTCGGCGGTGTTTTCCAGCGAACCTTTTTTTTTCCCTAGTGGATCAGACAACCCCGTTAGAGGTCCTGAAACTTGCCAGCCTGATTCAAGATCAGCGGCCGTTGAGTGGTGGCCGTATACTACTAGGTACGTTGTGGACAGTTGGTATGTACCTATACCTTGTCTTTTCAGGGTTCTCCTTGGTTGCTAAATTTGGGCACTTTGTACTTGTACCAGACCGCATCGTCAAATATCCTCCACTCCCTCCCCCCCCC